>PVHX01002369.1:0-170548 GCA_004024805.1 Geosciurus inauris
GAGCAAGGCAAGTAATCTGCTTATAATTTTGTGCAAACTTAGAAAAATTATGATTGTAATAATTTTTTTTTCTATTTGCCTCAACAAATATTTTCAGTGAATAGTGTGTACAGCTTCTGAAAATTTGTTTTTTTTCTGTTATGTTTGATAACATGTATTTAAATGCAACTTTTGAGAAAAATAAATAAAAATTAAAATTTAAAAAAAAAAATAAATAAATAAAATAAAATGGATGCCACTCTAAAAAAAAAAAAAAAAAAAAAAACCACATGGAGAAGGCAGCCTCTTTAATAAATGGTGCTGGGAAAACTGGATATCCATATGGGAGAATAATGAAACTACATCCAAATCTGTGCTCTGTAAAAGTGAACTCAAAACGGATCAAAGGTCTATGTATGGGATCAAAAACTTTGCAACTGTTAGAAGAAAAAGTAAGAGAAAAGCTTCAAGGTATTAGTGCAAAGCCTTCCTGAATGGGACCTCCATGCCTTGGGAAATAAGAGCAAGAATCAATAAATAGAATAACATCATGCAGAGATCATTTTATCTCTTCCTTTCAGATTTGGATGCCTGTTCTTCTCTTTCCTAAATTCTCTAGCTAGGATGTTCAGTACTATGTTAAATGGAAGAGGCCAGAGTGATTTTTATTTTGTTTCTCATCTTTGATGAAAAATTCTGTTTGGTCCTCTTTGGGCATATTATCTGTGAACTTTTCAGATATGGCCTTTATTATGTTGATTTACCTTTATTTCGTCTTTTTTGAGCTTTTTAAAATGAAGGGTGTTAAATGTTTAAAGTGGCCTTTCTGCATCAATTGGGAGGATCATTCTTCATTGTGCTAATGTACTTTATCATGTTGATTGTATTTTCTTTGTTGAATCATCCTTGACCCTTAGGGAGGAATCCCACTTGGACATGGTGTATGATTTTTAGTTTCTTGTTGAATTCAGTTTGCTAGTGTTTTGTTGGGAATTTTTCCATCTATTTTCATCAGGGATGACTGACCTGTCATTTTCTTTTCTGGTAATATTTTGTTTGGCTTTGGTGTCTATCTTTCTTATCTAGCCTCGTAAAATGAGTTTGAAGATGTTCCCTCCTCTTCAAATTTTTGGAAGAGCTTGAAAAGGTGGGGATTAATTCTTCTTAAATGTTTAGTGGAATTCACCAGGTAATCTACATGGTCATAGAATTTCCTTTGTTGGGAGGTTTTAAAATTCTGATTCCTTTTCCTTACTAGTTACTAATTTGTTCTAATTCTTTATGATTCAGTCTTAGTACCTTTTATGTTTATAGGAATTTATCCATTTCTTCTCGGTTACACTATTTGTTGGTATGTATTCTTCATAATATTTTCTAATGATCCTTTATGTTCCCATGGCATCAGTTGTAACATCCCTCTTTTGTTTGAGATTTTATCTATTTGAATTTTTATCTTTAATCTTATATTGGTCTTACTATATTTAAGAGCTTGTCAATTTTCTTTTTATTTTTTAGTATTGATGATTTCTTTTTCTGTTGTTTTTCATTCTCTATTTCATTTATTTCTATTATAATCTTTATTAATTCCTTCCTTCTGCTAACTTTTGATTTGATTGGTTCTTCCCTTTTCAGTTCCTTGAGAGAAAAGTTAGGGTGTTTATTTGAAATCTTTCTTCTTTTGTAATGTATCACTATAAACTTCATCATTAATACTGTTTTTCCTGCATCCCATAAGCTTGGTATATTGTTTTGTTTATTTTCATTTGTCTCAAGATATTTTCTAATTTCCTTTTTGATTTCTTTTCTGATCTACTGGTTGTTCAAGAGTGTATTGTTTAGTTTCTACATATTTGAGATTTTTCCATTTTTCCCCTCTGCTATTGATTTCTAGTTTCATTCCATTGTGGGTGGAAAAGACACTTGGTATTATTTCAATCTTAAATTTGTTAAGGCTTGTTTTGTGAAATATTTTGTGTGGACTATTTCGCGATTTATCATGGAGAATATTCTGCGTGCCTTAAGAAGAGTTTGTATTTTTTTCTCATCTATGGAATGTTCTGCATACATCTATTAAGATAATTTAGTCTTTAATGTTTATTGATCTTCTGTCTGGATGTTCTTTCTATTGTCAAAAGTGGAATATTGATATCTACTATTATTGCATTGCTATTTCTCCCTTTAGTTCTATTAATGTTTGTTTTATATATTTAAGTTCTCTGATGTTGGGTGATCACACATTTATCAATTCTATATATTAGTGAATTGAACCATTATGTGATTAGCTGTCTCTTGTAACAGTTTCTGATTTTTCAGTATGTTCTATCTGATAGATGTATGTATGACCACTTCTGTCCTCTTTAGGTTACTATTTGCATGGAATATTTTTTTTCCTGTCTTTTTAACTAAGTCTATATGTCTCCTTAACCCAGCAGTGAGTTTCTTGTAGACAGCACATAGTTGTATCTTGTGTTTAATTCATTCAGCCACTCTATACCTCTTAATTGGAAATTAAATTCATTTGCACTTAAAATAATAATTGCTAGAAACAGCCTTACTATTTTTTTTTATTTTCTACATTTTCTTTTTTTTTAATATTTTTTTTATTTTTATTTTTATTTATTTTTCTCAAAAGTTGCATTTTAATACATGTTATACAGCCTTACTATTGACATTTTGTTAATTGCTTTATGTTGGTCTTGTAGCATTTATGTCCTTCTTTTCCTCTTACTGAATTCCTTTTTGTTTCACTGATTTTTTTGGAATGATATGCTTTGATTTCTTTCTTATTTATTTATTTTTTGTATCTCCTATAGGTACTAACTTTACAGTTATCATGAGGCTTGCATAAAACATAACCATAATTAAGCCACTTATTTTAAGTTGATAAACAGCATTAATTGCATATAAAACTCTTATGCTTTTGCTCTTCCCATTCTGCCACATTACATTATTCAAGTCACAAGTCACATTTTTATATTGTGTATCCATTTATCATATTTTTATAGTTATAGATATTTTATACTTTTATCTTTTAAATTCTATATCAAAATTAAAACTTATTTATGTATTATTATTACCATTATGCATTATTATATTCTGTATTTATCTCTTTATTTACCAGCTATCTATATACTTTAATATACTTTCGCATTGTGCATTCTTTTGTTTCAGCTTGAAGAACCTCCTTTAAATATTTCTTGAAGGGTAGTTGTAGCAGTGCTAAATTTTCTCAGCTTTTGTTTGTCTGGGAAAGTCTTTATTTCTCCTGACGGATAGTATTGCTGGGTATAGGATTCTTTATTTACAGCTTCTTTTCTTCCAGCATTCTGTATTTATGGCCACAGTCCATTCTAGCCTGCATGTTTATTGATGATAAATATGCTGATATTTTTGTTCAGGCAGGTCTCTTTTGTACCTAATGAGTGACTTCCTTCTGCTTCTTTCCCATTTTCTCTTGGCTTTGTCAATTTGATTAACACATGTATTGTAGTGAACTCTTGCTTCTTCCTTTTTGAAGTCGTTGAGCTTCTGAATGTTAATGCTCATTTCCTTTCTCAGATTTTGGAAGTTTGGGGCCATTATTTATTTAAAACAAAAACAAAAATAAAAACAAAACCCTCTGCCATTTTCTCTCTTTTCTCTTTCTAAGACCACCATGGTATGTATATCTGTCCCTTTGATAGTTGATGGTGCCCTTTAAATTCATTAGGCTTTCTTTACTCTAATTTTTTTTCTGATGGATAATTTTTATTGTGTTTTCAAGTTCACTGATCCTTCTGCAGGATTAAGTGTGCTGTTGAACTTGTGAATTTTTTATTTTGGTCATGGTGCTCTTTGGCTCCAAAATATGCTTATTCTTCATGTTTCTACTCATTTAAATTCTCCTTTCATTCATAGCATTATTTTTCTGAGCTTGTTGACCATCTTTATGATGGTTAACTTGAATTCTTTTTCAAATAATTCATATACCTGTTTCTTTTCTTAGCATTATTTTTATTGGTTCATAATAGTTAAACATAATATTAAGAATTCTTTTGGCATTTTGGAGATTTATTTTGTTCCTTTGAATGGGCCATGTTCCTTATATCTTCATTTGCCTTGAAACTTTGTGTTGGGATCCACACAATTTGAAATGCAGCCACCTTTCTGAGTCTTTATGTACTGTGTTTTGTAGGGAAAGATCTTCAACAGTCAACCTTGCTTGAGAATATGGGTACCTCTCTGTGAGCCTTTTCTGTGGACATTAATACTCAGCATGAGAGATTTGCTTGTTCCTTCTTACAGGAGCTCATGATCTCTGATTTCCTCTTGTGTCTGTCTATGGAGGCAGGTTATCTGGGCTGCTAAGAAGTAGCCCATCTCCCTTTGCTCTTAGTGACCCATGGACTTGTAGAGTATACTGGGTCTCATCGGTTCTCCAAGTTGGGTGTGAGAGAAATCAGTCCCTTGGGTAGCTCTCATAAAATCTTGGTTGTTGAATATATTTATTCCATGCTACCCCCAAAGAAAAAGCCTATCACCTTGTATCAATTTCTATCTGCTTTACCATGTCTCTTTGGAATAGCAGATCTCATTTATTCTTAGTGACCTTGGTGTATATAGGATATAATACATTCCTAACACTGTAAGACAGGAAAGACAGAAACAATTTCTTTGAGCAGTCCCCTTAAAAGTCTGCAATGTTACACACATGCTCCAACTCCTGCCTATTTTATACTAAGCTGGGGAGGGAACTATGGAAAGTGAGTGTACATCAGCCCAGACTGTTGCTTTTGTGCTTACCCTCCCCAAACTGGTACCCTTTGTTATCATGACATATTTAGATAAGACAGAAGCTAAGCCTTTGAGCAGCCTCCTCAAAAGTCTGAGTATTAGATTATGGCTCCCATTTTACCTCTCTCTCTAGGAAGAAGCTGGCTGCTAGGAATGTCCACCAAATCCTGCTGCATTCTGGCATGGGAAGGAGCTATCACAAGTGAATGCCATGCATCTTGCTGTCAGTGCCTATGCAGCTGGTTCTGCATATGCCTGTGGTTCAAGCATCTCTTAATTGATTTCTGTAATTGTCCCAAGGAAAATTGATCTGTGTATTGTTCAATCTTTGTCTCTCTAGCAAGAAAGAGGGGTCAGGGCTTCCTGTCTACCCTCTTGCTGATGTTGATTTTATTTTGCTATTTATATTTAGCAAATTTTAGCAGTTACATTTTAGTAGGTATTTGATTAATATTTGGTACCACTTATAAACCTAGTCGAAGTTTTAAAAGTATTTTACGCTGCATTTATTGCTTTACTGTTTCACTTCTTTTTAAAGTACTTTAGTTGTGTGACAAATATTCTCAAGTGCTTAAATAGATTCTGTAACCCAATAAAAGAAACTTTATCTCCAAAACTTTTAATATTTATATTAACTTCATGAGATTTTTAGAGCTTCAATCAATATTCAATTATATACTGAAAATTTGTAATAAGACTGATCACCAAATTCTCTTTAATATCTAAATATTAAATACTTATCTTTTAGAACCATGAATCAGCAGGGCACAGTGGTGCTTGCCTGTAATCTCAGCTGCTTTGGAGGCTGAAGCAGAAGAATCACAAGTTCAAAGCTAGCCTCAGCAACTTAGTGAGGCCTTATCTCAAAATATAAAATAAAAAAGTCTGGGCATGTGGCTCAGTGATTAAGTGTCCCTGGGTTTAATCCCCGGTATCAAAAAAAAATAGTAGAACTATAAATCCATAGTTCTACTAACAATTGAAAACTGAAATAAACTGCCTCTTCAAGAATTAGAGAGCAGAGATTTTTTTCCTGCTATCTTACCCTTCCCTCGCGAACAAATCTATAGAATTGTGAGATGAGCTCAACCTTGGTTAAGTGGGCAGAAGTGAAATATGCTGTTTCCTAGTGATCCGAAATTTGTTTCTGGAATTGTTAGATTGGGCTTTCTCTTAGCTGTGTTTTCCCACCTTGTTCCTCTCATGCCAGATTCTTATACATCTTCTTTTTTCTGTCCATCAGTGGAAGGACTGCCCGGTAGCAGGGGTAGATTATGTTCTCGCAACTGGCAGCACATGCATGGTGGTAAGGTTTACTTGATCTCTTTTATCTGCTGTCAATGGCATGGTTAGATAGTTTTATATTTTCAAGGTCAACATTCATCTTCCTGGCTCTTTCTAGTACTAAATAATGGCAGGAGAGTAACCTGGCCTCCCTCTCCTGCCCCCAATGATATGTGGACCTCTAGTCTTCCACCAAATTAAGACAGGAAGAAAAACATCTCCAGCATCCTTTATATCTTCCTCTCACATCCTTTTGATAATCTCATCTTACAGCAAAGCCCCTATTCCATTGTTTTCCTTATTATTTCCTTTGTATCCCCTTTCTCTTTAGATTTTTTTCCTCCCATCGTCACAAAGTCTTGGTTGACAAGATCACTTTCCCTCAAAATTCAGTTCATCCTCAGATCATTAACCAAGTATTCTTTGTTGATATGAATTATGGTGAAAGGAATATTTTATTTTAATTTCCTTTTCCTTCTTATATTTTGAATTGACTTTAAGGCAACTGGAAATATATCTGATAGACCTAACTTCAGCAGATTTAGACCTGGATCCCTCCTCCTTGCTATATTAATGATGTATTATTAAATTTTGTTCTAGGAATTTGTATGGCATCATGTACACAGCTTCTGTATTTACAAAACTAGAGTCAAATATCCATTTTTATAACTTTTCTAGACATCTTATCACATATGAGATTCTCTAAATGCAGTCAATTTTATCTCATTTTAAATAACCTTCAGCTATAATTTCTCTTTAGGACACAAAATTCTAGCAACTACTTATGGAAGCAATACAATATTTCAAACATGATTTAATTCAGGTTAACTTATTTTCTAACACTTGTAAGATTACAGCAAAAAAAAGATGTTACAAAGGAGTATAGAAATAATGTACTACCTTACTGGAATAAGCATGACGAGCATTTCAAAGGAGAAGGAGGGCTACCAGGCTGTGGTTGACCTATATGGACTTAGGGAGAAAGTGAGATTCAGAAAGATAGTGACATTCAGAAAGGCAGAATGACATGGTGTGGCATACGGTAAGAACTTGAAGAATTAAAAGCTTAAGGTGAGATCTGGAGAAAATGGGCATGTTTGGCTAGATTGGAGCATTTGAAGAAGATTGATGTAAGATATAGGTCTGTATGAGTTCTGGTGGAATAAGGACAGAATACCAGAATTGGTTGAGATGTTGATACCTGGAACTCTGGAGAGTGAATGAGACAGATCTCTGTGAAACAGAAGTGTGTTGTGTTGGGGGAGCACATGGGTAAAGCACAGCTCGGATTCTGGTGTGGAATATCAGCCTTCCTGTTTGAAATAGCTCACAAATTGGAGACGAGACTGACGGATGAAAGAGTCTGTTCAGGGGTTATCTGTGGATGTACTGCCTATAAGCATTTTTATAAATTTTTATCACTGTGTCTTGCAAGTTTCTCCTTTGAAAAATCTGTTGATCTTTTTTCTCATCCTCATACTGCTTTCTTGCTGCTCACCTGGAACCTTATGGTACTCATACAAAAAAGCTTCTGTCCTGCTGGGCATCTCAAGAGCCAGAGATTAATCTCGCAATAAATCTGGGTTTGGCTTGCATGTAGAGATGAAGAGATGTTCTTGTCCAAGTTTGGCAGTCACTTAGATGTTGAAGTCCCAATGTTTCAAACTCAGTTCAAAACCCTTTGGTGTGTTTTGAGTTTGACTCTTGGCAAGGCCCAATTTCCTGTTTCTAAGAAAAAAGACTCATGAGAGAGCCTTAATAAAGCTTCTTGGACATCAAAATAACATTTTGATGAATTAATTATAAATGAATTAGAAACATATGGATTCATTCTCTTTAGACACACATGTTTAAAAAATGGTGTGTGTGTGGGTGCTTCTCAGGGCCAAATGTGTTTTAGGTTTTATCAAATGCAGAATGCTTAGGGGAATAGAGTGAGAAGGAAGAATTAGAACTTCTGCCTTCTCTGTAAATAGACAAGGTCATTTATAACCTTATTTGCTGCCACCTATGGTTGTTCCAGAAGAAGTTCAGCAGGGATGCCTAACCACAATCAGCCTGGTTTTGCAGTTTAACTCACTGAATCACACTGTTAGGCTTAGTGGCCTGACATCCTGGGCAAAGCATGGGAGATATAGGAAAGAATTGATGTTTCTTTCACATTATTAACAGAGTTCAAGTCAGACTATATGATGAGGGGTGTCTTTTCTTAGAAATCACTTGTGAATCTTCCCATCTTTTATGAAGAACTTCTTTCTCCTCATCTTCTGAAATATGGTAGGGCTTTCTGGAAATTCTGTTTTTAAAAAAGGTCACCTCACACTCATTAGGATGGCTGTTATCAAAACAAAGCAAACCCCAGAAAATAAGTAATTGGAGAGGATTGGAGAAACCGGACGCCTTTTGCACTGTTAATGGAAATGAAAAATGGTGCAAACACTATGGAAAACAGGACCATATGGCCCAGAAATTCCATTCTTTGTATACACACAGAATAATTGAAAATAGGGACTTGAAAAGACATTTTTATGCCCTTGTTCATAGGTGTCTTATCCATAGTAGCCAAAAGGTAGAAACCACTCTCCTGTATACTAGCAGATGAATGATAAATAAAATGTGTTTTATGCATACAATGAAATATTATTTAACCTTAAAAGGAATGAAATTCTGACACATGCTGTAACATGGATGAATCTTGAGAACATTGTGCTAAGTGAAATAAGCCAATCACAAAAAGACCTAGAGGCTTCCATTTATACGAGGCATCAAAATCACAGAAACAGGTTTTAGAAGGGTGGTTATTTAGGGATGAGGGAGAGGGGAATGGGGTAATTGTTTGATGTGTATAGTTTCAATTTTAAAGATGAAAAGTGTTTTGGAGATTTAACTCACAATATAAATGTACTTAATGCTACTGAACCAACAAAAAAATTGTTAAGATGGTAAACATTATTTAATGACATTTAACTAGTGGATCTTTATCTGAGTACTGTTGAGAAGAGCACTCCCAAGAATATATGACTTCTCCAATCCTAGGAATTTTTGTTCAACATCTCTATGGAGTCTAATACCCATACTAGAAGGATTTGGTTTTACCAATGAGTGTATAAATATATGCACACACCAATGTGTATCTCCTGCCCCAACTTCTCATACTACAAGCTCTGTGACTTTTCCCAACACATTCTTCTGACTTCAAAGGCTGTACTTGGCATTCATCTTAATGAGCTATCACCTGAAAATTAATTTTGTGCTATGAGGTAGAATCACATTTTGATTTGCCAAGTTCTGCTCACTGGACAGTGGTCCCATTTATTACTGCTTATTATCATTCAACTTATGTAAAGTTCTAATGGAATCACCTACATCTGGAGACTAAAGCAGAACAGTGTTTGCTGCATAAGTTAATGAATGAATTCTCACCACCACATAGTATAATTTCTTTTTCTTTCACATGAATTATTTAAGAGTTTATTTAAACATTTAGGATAAAAGTGCTAACATAAAAATATTAACTCCACCTCATGGAACATGGTTGTGAAACATTAGTGAAAACTTTTCAAATTTCTATAAACAACTTGATTTCAATATTGTGTTATAAATGTAGATGGAAAGATGATAAAATGTAATTGAATATAATGAGATAACGGACAATTTAATAACATCTTTATTTTCAAAATTTTTTTGAATTTATAGCAGTTTCTTTTTTTTATTTGCTTATTCTAATTAGGTATACCTGACAGAAGAATGCATTTTTGATTAATTGTACACAAATGGAGCACAACTTTTCAGTTCTCTGGCTATACATGATGTAGAGTTGCACCACATGTGCAGTCAAACATATTCCTGAGATAATGATGTCCATCTCATTCCACCATCTTTCCTGCCCCTATGTCCCCTTCCCTCCCTCTCCTTTGCCCAAAGTTCCTCCAGTGTTCCCATGCTCCCACCCATTATAGATCAGCATCCACTTATCAGAGAGAATATTTGGCCTTTGAGAGTATCATGCTAAGCGAAGTAAGCCAATCACATAGGATAATTTCAGCCTTCGTGTTTCTTTTCAGCATGTGCCCAGAAACATGTTCTCTTTATTCAAGAAAAATATCAAACTACATGGTTTGTGGATATGATTGATTTATACTATACTTCATTCCCAAAAGTATTTGCAGTTGCAAAGAAGGAAAAGTGAAAAGAGAAAAGTAAGTTGATGCTAGGTTAAGATTAGTATTAAAAAGATATGTAATAGGCACTGTGTTATTGCTACAGAGAGACCATAAATTTGGCTGTAAGCTTAACTATTAAAGCGTGGAGGAAAATAAATGTTGTAAGTGTTAAAGAAATGAAGTTTTCTCTATCTGACAAAAAGGCCTCTTATAATAGGTACACCAGAGATCTTAGACTGTTTCTATTTTATCCTTCTTTTTTATTCAATATACTTTATAAAGAAAACTCATCTGGTACTACAGAGTGGCTGGGAAACTTCTGGTTCACTAAGTTGACTACAGTGGAATTGATCCAGTCTAGCATCATCTAACTTTTTAAGTCATCTGTATCTTTGATTCTCTTTTTCCTCTTTTGTACTCTTTAGGCCTTCCATTTTTCATTATTTTCACCCAGAAAGGAAATAAAGGGGACATAAGAGGAAACAAAATTCAAGTTTGTTTTATGTTTCCTTATCTGATTCATAGTAATTTAGCCAGTGTTTGATTCTTGCTGTCTAATGTATTTCACTTGAGGTCCAGATAGCCAAGTGGCTTGGGACATCTTTTCTCATTCTGATTCAGTACTGGGTCAGCAGCTTGATAGATGGCAGAGTGCAAATGGCATCAGATTAAGTCAGCTGGGCCCAGCTCTCAGGTGGGATAAGTTAGGGGCCTAGCTGTGCCTCTTTTGCACAGGAATGGTGAGCTAGGTAGCCTCTTAAGCTTGTCTCTGTTCTATATTAACTCGTCTAATCTTTCTCCTCAAAGATGACTCAAGTACATGGAAATATTCTTTGGTACAGTGTTATCTTTTGATAATCTCTATTTAGTGATCTCTAGCTAGAAAGTACTTGAAGTGAAAGAAGTTCTCTGTGCTTCTGAGTTCCTTGGGGCAGGAGTCCAAGAAGAATGCCTTTTGTAATGAAGAGGACCAAAGCATTAGCAAAGCCCCAGGGGAGAGGCTGGATGTCATCTCAGGCTGAAAATGACTATTATATACACAATAGGATTTGGCAGTCTAGATTGTTTTAGCTTTATTTCCATTCACTTAAAACAAGTGTGTGTGGGAAGGAGTTTGTGGGAAATGGGGATGGAAGAGATATAATTTATTTTGGGCATTGTGCATTAGTCATTTTTCAACTACGAAGTCACCACCTGAAACAAACATCAGACAGCAATCGACGTCATTCATAAGTAATACATTTTGTTTTACGGGAGACTTTTATGGATGTGATTAAGCCCTGTTCAACATTCTTTGCCACTGGGGCCGGAAACATTCTCATTGTGTATTCTCACTTGTGAAATGCCGCGACTCAGGAAACACATGAACTTTAAACACTCTTCTGGCTGGATCCATACATACTTTGGGAACTGAGGAAGGGAAAGAGAATAATCTGATCACTGAAGTCTTGATTACATGAACATTGACTCATAATCGCCCAGATGATTTCCTTAATTTGCTGTGTCCTTTTTTTTTTTTTTTTTTGGAAGTAGACACTGTTGCTTTTGCATTCAAAATTCAAAAACAACTTATTTTTTTCATTTAACTCTAATATTTCAAATTCTGTCCATGGTAATTTGCTGGTATACTTGGAGAAATCATTATACACACATTTACAGTAATTCTGCACAATGTTGCCTTTGATGGTCTTAATCTAAAACTGGTGGGCAGGATTATTTTTAGTGCGACCTCAGTATTTTGCTCAAAGGAAAGCAGAAGTGTTCATGAAAAGAGAGAACAAATAGTTTTTTTTTTTTTTCCTTAAAGTAAAGCCTTGGGTTAATACAAGCAGTCTTTCTGATCTGTGGGTTCTATCTCCATGGGATCAAACTACCACGGATTGAAAATATTAAAAAAAAAAACTTTAGGAGTCTATAGGCAGATCTTTCTCTTGTCATTATTCCCTAAATGATACAGTATGGCAACTATTTGAATATTCTGTTAGGTATTATAAGTACTCTAGAGATGACCTAAAGTATACAGGTTCTATGAATATGCTATTCCATTTTACAAAACAGGCTTGAGCCACATAGATTTTGGTAAGGGGATGTGGGTGTAAAGACTAGATTACCAGAAGGAGATGAATTAAAGCCTCCTTTAATTCATTTTAATTTAATTCATTTAATTCAAGGCTTTATTGAAATATACGCTCTCGAGCTGAATTCTCCCGTCCATCAGAGGGTGTCTGGGAGAAATGGCGCTGGGGCTCTGGTGTAGAGAGAATTTCAAGAGGCCGGGTCAGGAAGGGGAGGGCTTGGGGGCAAGAAGAGAAGGCCAGAGTCCTTTCTGGATAGGTCAGGAAAAACCCGCTGATTGACAGGAGGCGTGTCTACTGGTGACGTCAGCGTCTGGCTGGCAGCTTTGTTTTGTAGCTGTCCTGATCCTGGACCCTGATCCAACCTAACAGTGGGGGTTTCTAAACCTAATTCCCCAGAAACACCAAGGGATGGCTATATGTACTCAGATCAGTCCCTGACTAAGCAGACATCCCTGAGGACAATCTAACAGGATGTGAGCCCTGAGGTGGGCTTTTCCTTACCCAAGATGGCCATAGTTGTTAAACATGCCAGGCTACATTGAAATCCCAGATAATCAAACCCACATTTTCTGAGAATTTTCAAACAAACAAACAAACAAAAAACACTTAAAATATTTTGAGAAAGACTCTGTGGTAAATATGCCATTTTTTAAAAAACAATGAAGAATTAGTGGTGAATTGCCATTTCATTTAGGCATAAGCATTTCTCCTGTGTTCTGAAAATGTATTTGAATCTGGACTCCGCTAATTTCTATCTATGTGATGTTAATTCCAAATATTGCATGTTTGATACTTTACAACTAATTCCATCCACAGCTTGTTTAATTAATTATAAAATGCAAAACTATTCAACTTGACCTACCACTCTTGAGTTTGACACAGCCTGTCATGCAACAAAAATACCAGACCAGAAATGCTAGGAAAAACCGATCCTATGAGGTGATGTGCATCTAAAAATCAAAAGAAGGCACTTAGTATATTTTGTAAGTTTGATACTTTACAAATTTCTTATTGATTCAAAGAACAGCTCAAATATAATAAATTCATATGGAGGATCGGAATTGTCAGGAGAACATGTCTCCATGGTAGTCACTGACATATGCAAGGTATCAAATTGACATCTAACTTTGAGAAAGTTCAAGATTCCCAATGCCCCTAACAGGCTTAGTTTTTCCAAACGTTGTGCATTTACTTAATTAGCATCTGAATTTTAAAATTTTAGGCTTTCTGATTGAGACTCCTAAGGGCAATTTCTCATTGTAGTTCAAGATATAAAAAATCCTGGAATGGTTCATGCTTTGATAATCATCAAAGATCTCTTTAAAGAGTAAACTTTGACTCTCAATAATCTTCTACTTGGGGGAGACTTTTATTTAATTAAAGTATATCTCATCTTATTTAAAAAAAAAAAACTTGGTTTTGGTAAAATACACATACCATAAAATGTACCTTCTTAATCCTTTTTAAGTGTGCACTTCAGAAGCATTAAACATAGTCATTGTGCAACCAATCTCCAGAATGCGTTTCATTTTGCACAACTAAAAGTCTGTACGCATTAAAGAATAACTCCCCTTTATCTCTCCCTCCAGCCTTTGGCAACCACCGTTCTTTCTGTTTCCACATAGCTAACTACTCTAGTACTATTTCTTTAGCATGTACTTCTAGCATAAGTTTGTACCAAGGGTATATCTATTTTAGAACCTTCTGGTATGCAGTAGAAAGTAATTTTGAACTTGGACTATGGGGTCAGACTGCCCCAGAAAGAATTCTGTTTCTACCCTTGACTAGCTACAACGCTTAAGTATACCATGTAATAGCATCTGTCTCAAATTTATTATGAAGATTTAAATGAACTAATATAGATACAGTAATTTAAAACCATGCACATAGTGAGAAATAGTTTATTTTTATTATAAACTGCAAACTGTCCTTCTAAATATTGTGCCTGTTTTTAATGTTAACATAATAGACAAAAATTCCTATTTGCAGAGTTATCATTTTATTTTTTAAAATCCCATTTGATAATTTAAAATGTATTATACTTTTAGTTTGGATGTATTTAGCTTACTACCAAGAATGACCATTTTAAATTCATATATTAAGTGCTGATATGTTTTCATTCATTTCTGAATTATTTGCTTAGACATTTTTTCTTGGTATATTTGTTTCCTGTTTATAAGTAAGATTTTTAAAAATTCATTGATATTAGCCCTTATACCTTATAGACTGCAAATGCTATCTCCCGTCAGCAGTTTTCCTTTAATTTGTGTATGTTTTAACTGCATTTTTAGATAGTCAAATATAATACAAAAATTTGTGGGGAATGAAATTGTGGTCTAATACTCTTTTATAATAAGGCTTTATTTTATTACCAGCTTGTTCCCTAAATCATCTGAAACTTGTAGGCCTTAGAAGAATTTAAGTTGACAGATTAAAGTCAATACAATGAAATTTAGAATTTAGTGTTGTTTTTTAAAGGTAAGAAATATTTAGCAATATACTTTAAATATGGCATGAGCGTGTGTGTGTGTGTGTGTGTGTGTGTGTGTGTGTGTGAGTGAGATAGAGAGAGGGAATATGAATTGAATCTCTTTGTCAATCCTTGGTAAGATTTAGGACCATAATCAGTTGGCCTCTGATAGGGCCTTCCAGATGGCAAACTCTGGAGTAGTTTCTTGAAACAAGATAGACACGTCACCAAAGCCAAGGTTGTTTTCCTGTTAAGACCTGCAAGTAGAGTCCAGTTCCTTCCCTAGGAAGCCAAGACCCGGGTTCCCCAGGGGCATAGGGCAGACAGAACAGAGTTCCACCTCTTCTACGTTATTGTTCGCTAGCTCAGCCTGCCAGTGTGAACAAGTCAATTGCGCCCTACTCTCCTTAGCTACCATTTCCTGCCATTTCATCACCCACAGCAAGAGTTGAGGGGGAGAAATTAAAACTTCCTTGTTTTCTATCTGGTGAGTCTGTTTCCAGCATAAAATTCCACTCATTTAGAGGAAAAAATATCTCCTAGTTCCACCTTTGGAACTTAGAAAGAAGTACTCTTTATTATACAATAAGGCAAAAGTAATCCTTAAAGTTAAGATTATAGTAACATTTATAACTACATTCATTTTATTTTTATTTTATTTTAACTTTTTTTTTGGTTCAGGGATTTAACCCAAGGGTGCTTTACCACTGAGCCACATCCCTAGGCCTTTTTATTTTCTATTTTGAGACAGGGCCTCTGTAAATTGCTCAGGGCCTCCCTAAGTTGCAGAGGCTGGTCTTCAATTTATAGTCCTCCTGCCTCAGCCTTCTGAGTCGCTGGGATTACAGACATATGCCACCATAACTGGCTACTTTCATTTTATTTTAAAAGTACTAGCTCCACTATTTACATGTTTGTTTTCAGTTCAAAGCGAAATAATATTCACGCTTAAATTTACTTAAAAACAATTGGTTCATTTTTCCAATTTTGTTAATCTAATTCACAATTTGGGCATGTCTTTAAAGTATGATATTTATAATATTTAAATTTATACATAAAATGATCTGATTTCTACTACTGTGCCAACAGAAATACAGTTGGGGGTGCTGGGATTGTGGCTCAGTGGTAGAGCGCTTGCCTCGCATGCGTGAGGCACTGGGTTCGATCCTCAGCACTACATAAAAATAAAAACAAAATAAAGATATTGTGTCCATCTACAACTAAAAAATATTAGAAAAAGAAAAAAGAAATACAGTTGGTGTCATTGTGGGTGTGTATAGTATGTTTTACTGTCTGGGAGGCTTTTATCTCCTCTTTCTGAGTCTTGTCCTTTAACATTTTATTGGCTTACTTTTCAATTTTTCTCAAAGTAATAGTAAACTTCTTGAGGAAAAGGAAAAAAAAAAAACTTTTAAGCTTTTCAGATTTTTCCTAATGTTTAAAAGTTATGTATCAATTTGATAAGGATGATTGTGCTTATGGTGTTTTCCATCTACGAATATTGTATATATAAAATTAAGGTTTTGTTTTATGTCTCTAAAAGGATAATCATAAAACTACTCTACTTTTTATGTATTTAGATAATATATCAGTATAAAATTACTATATATTCTTGGATATTTAACTTTCTAAAATTTGAATATATACCCGACAGCTGATAAACAGTCAGGCTAACAGTTGCTGTACGTTTACTTTTCATCTGGATATATTAGGACATTATCCTGGCTTAGGTAGTACATTAGTCTCTAAATTTCAAGATAGGTAATCATACGATCTACAGATAAGTGATGCTATTCTTTCCTTTTCCAATAAAAATTACTGAGTTTTTTTACTTAGCTTATACTTACAAAAGAGTGTTAAATAACTGGAGTGAAGACACTTCATCTCAAAGTTTTGCTGATGTATCTAGTTTGAGAGATTTTTTTAATGCAAAAAGAGAAATCCTTTTTAAGTCAAAAATGGGAAGTATCATTCTACTTATCACTAAATGATTACTCAATAAATACTATAAACTTTACACTAAGTACTTCACATACACTTCTAGGGGATTCTAGGATCCCCTAGAATCCTCAAAACCCTAAAATCAGGTACTATCATAATCCCAGTTTTATGGACTTCCTAGATACTATCATTTAGAGAGTTAAAACAAAAATTTTTCAAGTACTATATTTGAAAGTGAGTTTCAGAATCCTGTTCTTATATAATATTCTATATTCTTTCCTTTTGGGGCATTTATAAGCATGATCGTCTCCTTTTACTTATAATGAATTATAGTAAATAAAATTTATTTTAATAATTTTCTTCAAATTTCTCCTGTTGCTCTTGCTAACTGCTATCTATGTAGCACTGAATTTAAGGTGGTTGCATTTACTTATGATATATTAAAATTATATACTCATGTGCTAACCCTGTATTTGATTTTGCTTTGATTTTAGAAACAAGAGTTAAAGTACATTTATACTGTGTTCTTTATCTTCCTACTTCCATTTTCTCTGTCACACTTCAATTTGCTCCTTCTCCCACATCACCCACATTTAACTGTACTTGTTCATACCATCAGCCACTTCCATGTTAGCTGTCCAATTTGAAGGCCAACATGCTATTTTTCATCATTAATTTCTAGCAATCTTTCAGACAGCAATCAATCCTTCTACTTTTATTTTCTGTCTCCATTTGGCTTCTGAAAGAAGTCTCAGGGTTTCTTTCTCCCTTACAGGTTTTCAGTTGCCTTTTCTGTCTTGTTTTCCTCTTCTCTTTTGAAGGTTAAACATTTCTAAAACTCAGTGTTTGGACCCTTATCATTGCCTGGTATCCTAATCACTTCCTGAAGAATTTTCTATAACATTTTGTGTAGCTCAGATGTTCTGGCAAAGAATTCTCTAAGATTTTGCTTGTCTGAAAAGTTTTTGTTCTTTACCTTCATTTCCAAGGTATATTTTTGTTGGGTAGAGAATTTTGGATCCCTTTTAAAATTTTTATTGTAAAAATGTCACTCCTTTATTTTATGAATTGCACAATTCTCTATTGTTATGTTTATCTTTGTTCCTCTGATGTAATGTTTTCTTTTTCCACTTTCTGTTTTTCAAAGTTTGTACTTACATTTGGATTTTAACACTTGACTATTTGTTTGATATTTATCCTGCTTGGATTTTTCTGAGCTTCATGAATTTGTTTTTATATCTTTTATTATTTTTAAAAATTCTTGGTCATTGTCTCTACAAATATATCTTCTGCCATATTTTTTTTTGCTCCTAGGATTTCAATAACATGTATGTTAGATAATCATATATTATCCAAGAGGTCTTGGATGAGCTCTTTTGTTCTGTGACTCTTTTTCTCTTGGCATTTCAGTTTAAATATTTTTAAAACTAGTTCATACTGACTTTCTAGGTCATTGGTACTTTTATTGCTTGTGGCAAATCTAATGAGCCCATCAAAAGAATATTTTATCTCTGATACTGTATATGTGTGTATTCGGAACATTTCCATGTGAGTCTTTCTCCTTGCTCTGCTAAAATTTCCCACGTTTCTATTTTCCATCTTTTATGCTAAAACTGTTGGCATATCATAGTTTTTAAAAACTCCCTCAGTGATAATCCCAGCATTTGATTCATGTCTAAGTCTAGTTGTACAGTCTGCTTTAGCTCTTGATAATAAGTTACTTTTCCTTGCTGTTTTGAGTCTCATAATGTTTGAGTGAGTTCTGAACACGATGCAGTAGCGATTGAGGTAAACTACATCCATGGCTAGAAGTGGCAAAGCCTCTTTGGTGTGAAGCGTGGACTGTAGCCAGGAGTTGAGCTATCTTTGTGCATTTTTGTTGCTATTATTACTTCTACTACATCACAGTTCCCAAAATGATGTGCTTCCTTTTATGATTAAAGTAGGGGCCGAAATACCAATTTGTGGGTGTCTTTTCTCCACATCTCATTCAGTTTTTAAACATCCCTGAATATCTCAACTACAGAGATGATTTTTCCTGTACTCTTGCCCTCTCTCAGGAGTAAACTGCTCTTGTTTGTTATTTGGTATTAAGTTTGTGGTAGGGCAAGGGTTTTTATTTTTTTTTTTGGTCCTTGTCCAGTCTCATTTTTAACCTTGTTCTCAGTGTTCAGATCTTAGGTGTAGAGGTTTCTCAGTGCTCTTGTCCATTGTCCATAGCAGAAAGTTTTTGTTTATATCTGTTGTCAATTTCTGGACAGAGAGATTTCACCATCCTTCCGCTGTTGGCAGCAGATCTCTGTTTAGCATGAGTGTGGGATCTTAAGCCACGTCTGGTGTCCTGTCTTTCCTTTACAGGTGGAGCATTTCTCTTATATCTTTCTCCAAGCAGCAATGCCTTCTGCAAGCATCTTTATCTAAGGATCCCAACATGTTCTATGTTTGGAAAGGTTTCCTATTTCTCTCCAAGAGCTGCAGACATTTTCTCTCTCATTCATTCCCTAGACTCATCCATTCCTTCCCAGTCCCTGGAGTCAAAAAATGCTGCTTTCTTCTTCCAGAAGCCCATGCATTTGCTTCTGATGAGAGTGTTAAATAAATAAGTCAAAGATGTATATTGGCTCTGTGTCGTTTATTTCCTCACAGCACCATCAATGGTACCATTAACACAAAGCCAAATTCAATTTTTTGGACATTCATTTGACCAAAAATGTAGTCCATATAAGCCATTTTTAATTATTTAGAAACTGTCTTGCATACTCCACAACATTATACTCAACTCAAACCCTAGATAAAACAAATCCTGGGTATAAAAGACTCCAGGACACTGCTGCACTTTGCAAATCTTCCCCCGAAAGACTCTGCATCCTGCTGCTTTCTGGCACTAGGTAAAAACCAGGGCCCTCACCAATTCCCCTCTCTTGGCCTCATCTTCTCCATCTAGGTGATGACTTTGTGCCATTGTTTCTGGATAATCTTATGCTGTGTTGAACACAAACACCCCACACACATATGCAAACCTATCAAAGTGCCAGACAAATAAATCTCCTTGTCTGTGATCACCTTTTGATTATGTGATCATGCTTTTCTTTGATCGGCTCTGAAATCCCTGAACTCAGGACAAGTGGCAATAAGGACTAGGTGATTTGGGGTGATGATTAAGGACTTCGTATGGGTGTCTACCCAGTCAATAAGACAACCACTCTTAAATGATTGAAACTCAAAACTTGGAATGCTGACATTTAAATTTAGCATGGTATTGCTCTGCTATATATCACACTCTATATCTTTATGGTTTCCCCTGAGCCTCATCATCCTGACCATGTAATACAGCATTAGTATGACCTCTCACCAAGTAGACCTCACTTTGGGGGTCATAGGAACTGAACTGTTCAGCAAAAGTGCTCAGTGTATCGGTCTAGTCCTCCATAAGGAGGGTGCTATCTGTGGTGGCATGTGCTCCTGAATAGGAAGGTCACTTATGCAACAATTATTAGCCACTTGTGATGACCCTATAACAGGTTCTAGTAACAGGAGCTACCTGCAGCCAGGCCAATTATTTGGTTTTTCTGAGACAAGAGTCTTTACTCCCAGAGACTGCCATAGCAGGTAAATGAACCACTGAGACAGGCATCAGACCAAGACCAGTTTCCTAAGCCCAGCTGTAGGAGTAGCCATCACAACTGGCCAGCACACCTTCATAGTAGTTAGTTACACTGCTGGGAGACGCTGTCATTACAGCCTCTCCTTGGAAGGATATCAAGACCCCAACCCTTCGCTGAGCTGGCTAAAGTATTACTGAAAGTGAATGAAAACAAGACAATTTATAATCCTGTCTCTTCCAGGACTCTGAAGGAGCAGCTGTCCTGCTAAGCAGATGCTCCAAATCACAGGTCATGTGTTAGGCCTCCTTTGTGGCAGCTTCTTACCAGAAAGTCCCCTGGAGAGGAGCTGGGGGCCCAAAGTCCTGGGGTAAGATGGTACAGGAAGAGGAACCTGGGGAGGAGGACCGGGGAGGAGCACTCTCTGGATAAGAAGACAGCACTGTCTCCCTAGAGCAGTGACTGGGAATATTTATCCCCTGCTTAGCAGTAACCACCCACAAAGTAATAAAGACAGAAAAGATAAAAGAGAGCCAAGGAGGGAGGCTTATCACTGGGAAGAGGAAGCAGGCTTTCTCTCACCCTGAGAGTCAGCCTAGGAAACAAATGGGAAAGGGGAAGCCAGCTTGTGCAGAATGTACCTGGTGGGAAAACACTGCCAAGGTAGTGCGAGCAAAAATGGAGATCCCAGAAAAGGGTCCTGCAGAATTAGTGCAGAGGGAGCTCTGGACCCTGCTCGCCTAGACCGTGCTGATGTGAATTTTTATGGCTTGGGGAGCTGTTCAACCTACATTAGGTCACATAACAGTCTGGCAGACTGTCAATGGAAAATGTTAGCTGAGGCCAAGGATCTCCTCCACCAGTTGGGGATGTGGGAGTGGGCTTATCAGGCAACAGATGGTGTGTAGTGTGATAACCTGGCAAGTTTGGAGGAATCTGAAATGAGTCCCGAGTCTATCCAGTTGTTTCTCTGGAGGTCTCCTGAAAAATAAAAGTTCTCTTTACTGGCAACTATGGCTAATTCTAAAATGATTCAAGAGGTCATAAATGCCTTGGGTTTAAAAGCTCAGATAACCTTGTCCCATGAATTATCCACAAACGTTTAGAAAATGGCTCAAGGACTTGGGCTCATATCTGAACCTCACGCTTGGGATTGGCTGAAGGATCCAGGGCCTGCACACTTGCCAGCACATCTTGCTGTACGGAATGCTCACCAGTTCTCCTTTCTCCTGAGAATTTCCTTCCTCTCTTCTCTTATTGCTGGCGACTTACCCCTGCTCTGTCTCTGGCAGCTCTCAGGCTCTGAGGGAATTCCCCACCTTAGCAAACACATCCACGGGCTGCCCCAGTAGAGCTGGTCATGAGCTCCTACCAGGTTGTGGTCATAACTCTCCTCCATCAGTCCCCAAGTCCCCAAACTCACTGCAAAAGAGACAATATAGGGAGCTTTCCACTCTGCCTCCCCTGTCCCAGCAGTCAGCCAGCATCTTTTTTGTGCCCAGGTGATAACTCCCTAAATTGGTGGAGATCATACAGGTTAATTGTGAGGCAGATCATGGGAAAATCTCAGGAATGCCAAGTCTTCATCTGTTTTAAATAGATAGCAGGAGATAGAATAAAATTACCTTTTATTACACACGATGAACTCAGCTTGTTTGAGTCTGATGGCTAGATTCTCTTTAAAATACGGTCTGGCTTTGACCACTTCTCACCTCATCCTCTGCTATTTCTCTAGATGCAAGCACCATGGTCTTTTCTTTTCTTTTTTTATAAACTACCAATCTTAAAAATCATTATTATTGAACTTGGAACTGGAATCTCCTTAGAATATAAGGATTTCACAATTGTTCACTTCTTAATATTTTCTTTTTAAAATTTGTTCTTTTTAGTTATACATGACAGTGGAGTATATTTTGACATATTTATGAGAACATGGAGTTCATCTTATTCTAAATAGAATCCCAGGCTTGTGGCTGTACATGATGCAGAGTTTAACTATGATCTATTTATATATGTACATAGGAAAGTTAGGTCAGATTCACTTCACTGTCTTTCCTATTCCTGTCCCCCCTTCCCTTTATTCCCCTTTGTCTAATCCAATGAACTTCTATTCTTCCCCTTCACACCCCTTATTGTGTGTTAGCATCCACATGTCAGAGAGAATATTTGACCTTTGATCCATTCTTTTCCTGGAAAATGTCATAAAATCATTCTTTTTGTGCCTGAGTAATATTCCATTGTGTATATATATCACATTTCCTTTATCCATTCCTCTGTTGAAGGGTACATGGGTTGGTTCCACACCTTAGCTATTGTGAATTGAGCTACTATAAACATTGATGTGGCTGTGCCACTGTAGTATGCTGATTTTAAGTCTTTTGTGTATATACTGAGAAGTGGAATAATTTGGGTTATATTGTGGTTCCATTCCTAGATTTCTGAGGAATCTCCATACTGCTTTCCAGATTGATTGCACCAACTTGTAGTCCCACCAGCAATCTATGAGTGTACATTTTTCCCCACATTCTTTCCAACATTTTTTGTTACTTGCATTCTTGATAATTGCCATTCTGATAGGAGTGAGATGGAATCTCAGAGTAATTTTAATTTGTATTTCTCTAATTGCTAGAGATGTTGAACAATTTTTCATGTATTTGTTGACCATTCATATTTCTTCTTCTTTGAGGTGTCTGTTCAGTACTTTTGCCCATTTATTGACTGGGTTATTTGTTTTTTGGTGTTAAGTTTTTTAATTCTTTATATATCCTGAAGATTAATGTTCTAAGGTGCAGGTGGCAAAAATTTTATCCCATTATGTAGGCTCTCTCTTCATGTTCTAGATTGTTTCCTGTGCTATGAAGGAGATTTTGGTTTGATACCATCCCATTTATTGATTCTTGATTTTACTTCTTGCACTTCAGGAGTCTTATTGAGGAAGTTGGTTCCTAAGTCTCTATGATGGAGATTTGGGCCTACATTTTCTTCTAGTAGATCTAGGGTTTCTGGTATAATGCCTAGGTCTTTGATCCACTTTGAATTGAGTTTTTTGCAGGGTAAGAGATAGGGGTTCAATTTCATTCTACTACATATGGATTTCCAGATACAGAAGCCTTCTTTCACCACTTCTATTCCACATAGTCCTTGAAATTCTAGTGAGAGCTATTACACACACAAAAAAGGGATAAAAGTAGGACATGGAGAGCTCAAACTATCTGTATTTGTGGATGACATGATCCTATATTTAGAAAACCCCAAAACTCCACCAGAAAATTTCTAAAATTCCTAAACGAATTCAGCAAAAATAGTAGGATATAAAATTAACACCCATAAATCAACCGCATTCCTCTATACCAATGAAGAATCAGATGATAGAGAAATTACGAAAACTATCCCATTCACAATAGCCTAAAAAAAATACCTTGAAATCAATCTAATGAAAGAAGTGAAAGACCTTTACAATTAAAATGACAGAGCATTAAAGAAAGAAATTGAGGGAGACCTTAAAGATGGAAAGATCTCCCATGTTCTTGGATAAGCAGAATTAATATCAAAATGGCCAAACAACCAAAAGGGCTATACAGATTCAATGCAATTCCTATTAAAATCCCAATGATGTTCCTTATAGAAAAGGCAGTGATGAAATTCATTTGGAAAAATATGAGGCCCAGAATTGACAAAGCAATCTTCAGTGAGAAAAGAAGCAAGAGGCATCACAATACCAGCCCTTAAATTATACTACAGAGCTATAGTAACAAAAACAGCATGGTATTGCACAAAAACAGATATGAAGACCAATGGCACAGAATAGAACACAGAGAGACACACCCACATAAATGCAGTTTTCTCGTACTACACAAAGGGACCATAAACTATGGTCTTTTCATGGAACAACCTCCACAGTCTCCTTAGTGTTCTCCCTGACTCTCAAGTACCCAACTCCCCATGTCTGTTCTTCACATGGCAGTCAGGGTGACATTGCTTAAGAAGGTAAGTGAAATAATTTCATTTTAAATTTCTCCAAAGATTTCTTGTCACACTTTGTAAAAGTTTCAAATGTATTTTTGCCCACTTTGTCTTGCATGGCAAGCCTCACTTCTTTCTGGTATTACCTTCATCCTTGCTTTTCATAAACACATCTGTCCTGCCCTTGCCTTGAGGGCTTTGCATTGGCTCTCCCTCTGCTGGGACTGCTTTTTCCTATTTATTTCTGTGTTCTTCCTCAGGACCCCTCATTAACTTTATTTCTGTCCATTCTGCAGCCTGGTTTGTTTGTCTTCAGGGATCTTTACCAAGACAGCATGTCTTTGTTTCTTTCCCACCTTCTACTGAATGTAAACTTGGGGAGGGCGTGGTTTTTTCTGTGTTTAGAAAGCCTATCATTTGACAGGAGCTCTGGACACACAGTTGGGCTGAATGGATCAACAAATCCTAGCAACCAATACTTAGCCATAGGCAAACACTAATTTTAGAAAAAGAACTTAATGAAACAAGAAATATGGCATTGTAACAAGGTTACCATTATTATTAAAAGTTTATTATTAAAATCAAACGGTCAAATTTTACGTGCGGCACAGAGTGCAAGAACAACAATTTCCTGGGACCTCAATGTACAAGATTGCTTCTGCCACTCTACAGAATTTGCTGAACAGAACAGATGCTTAGTTGCAAACAGAATTGATGGATTATCAAGATCTTTTTTTTTTTTTCATGCCTTCCACTGCCAGAGTTCAATTGGTGGTGATATAGTCATCAAATTATTTAGTTTTTAATCCTATATCTCCTGGATTAACCCCTATACTCAATTTGTGTCATGTAGTGTAATCTCTTTTAAGCAATCTCATAAAATAAAAATTTTTACAGTATTTGAAGAAGCTAGTTTCTGAATATGTTCAGATTCCAGGCTTACCGTTGTTTCCCTCGCTCACGTAGCTTATTTCTAGAAATTCACCTGCTGTTTCACATGACCACTGGAGGAGACTATTCTTTTAAACTGTATGTATAGAAATGCAGACATGAAAGCAATGTAAATGGTTTTCAAGATAACAAAATGGTCTTTTATTTATTATCTGTATATCAGCTTTCATTTAATGAACATTAATTTTGGCTTGAGTAGAAAAACAGGAGGATCTTTGGAGCTGGCAGAATGTAGGAAATTCATAAAGTTTCAAGACACTTCTGTTTGTTACTTTTTCAGCAGTGTCCAAAAAACTCACTGCAATCTGTGTAATAAAATACTGATGTAACAGTTCCTGCAGGTATCATGATCTGTACCTAGATTACTAAGTCTCTATTTGTATTTGAGATGTCTTCTTAACCTGTGGCTATAGTTTTATCTTCTTTAGATCTCTACATACATACCTGATGAGGAACTACGCAAATCTCACATGTCATCCAGTTTGTCTCTGGATGAAAAAAATAAAAAGGAAATGTCCCTGATATATTCTTGCTAAGGAAATAGATTTCTTCTGTGCTGTACTGTGCTATGCCCTATAATTTATTTCTGAATACACAACTCATGGGTGTTAGCAAAGCCATGTATGCTTGTGACTTAAAGCTTAAACCACATTTGTGTCATCATCAGTGTTAATTGCATGACAGTGGTTTGAAACTTACTTTTCATTCTATAAACACTTCTTCAATAAAATTCACTCTACTGTTGGCTTTGTGGAATCCAGAAATCACTCAGCAGCAAACAAAACAGCAAAACAGAGACATTGTAGAAATCACCATTAGTCCAATGAGTTGTCAAAGCTTGAAAATGGTTGAGTAGCTTTAACACTCTTGTTGATGAATTTTTTGTTAATTTTTCCTTTCCTACAAGCAAATCTGGAAAATATTATTAAAACATTTCTGTAATATTTATTGTCTTAAAATTTGATTAAAGGAAATAATGGTGTTTAGGGTACCCCTTTCCTTCAAAGGTGTCTCTTCCTCATGCTATGTATATTGTATATTGCTTTGGATCAAAGTAATTTACATTGTTTTTTATATATGAGTTTGAAAAATTTCTTCCTCATGAGATTTTGGCTTTTAATCCATCCTCATAGATGAGACATTAAGAAACAGGATATTTTAAAATAATCTTCAGAGCCTAGGTGGAATTAAATAAGTAAAAATGTAATTGTTATTTTACATAATATTATGAGTGCTAGTTCTTTAAATTATTAGAATTATGTAGCAATTTGTCTTCATTTTTCAACCAATTACTATTATCTAGATTTTTAACCAAATATTTTTAACTTCTGTTAATACCATAGTGTTTTCCACAAACTTAGGTACTTCTGCATAGTCTACCTGGTATTCTCAAATTGACTACAAATGCATTACTTTATTTATTCAAATACGTGAGAGTTTTAATAGTTGTTTTTATAATACGATTAACAACTTTTACAATTATTACAAAAGCATTTTCCTCCTACATTAATTTGTACACATATTTACATTTCTTCCAGCTGATCAAATATTTAAATATAAAGCATATAAGAAGTGTTTCACTCTATTTCTATAATGTGATCTTCATTTGATTATGAATATTTATATAGTAACAAAAATTTGAATGACATGCCCATTTGTATTACTGAAGTTGCTACACTGATTTAAAATAATGGTATTGATATACTATGAGCTTGTACAAATTCAGGTGCAGTTAACTTTTGAATAGAATTTTAGCCTTCCAAAGAGAAAACCTTAAGTTATGCACAGAATCTGGCAGAATTCCATAGCTAAAGCTGGACTCCAGAGCACCACAATGACCAGATATGTAACCAAGAATGAGAAAACATGCATAATTTTCTTTTACTTTGAATTCATAAAAATAGAAAAATGATGTGACATAATTTCAGTCTACACATTGGAAGAGATGTTGGAAGTGTTGCATCCGACCTGCACCTCTCCCCAAGAAGTGCAGCCCAGACAACTCTGCAGAAGCAGCAAAGTTTATTGAGGAAATAGGCACACAGACCAATCAATTGGGGTCAGCTCTCCTTTTCTTCAGAGAGTGACCCCGAAATGAGGATTTCAGAGATTATCATAGGGTGGGCTAGCTACATGACTCAGGAAAACATGATTTGGCAGATATTCAATCTATAGTTATTTACAATTCAACCGTGAGAGCGCCTCCTATTTCCCCTTTCAGTTCCTGGAACTTTAGGTAACTGGCCAGGGGATCTGGTAGCCTGTGGTTTTGCACCCGCATCTGTGAGAAGCAAGCATAGCAAAGCATTAATCACAGAAGCACAAAGAGCAGGTTAGCAGATACGTGCAGGCCTGAGCCAGAGTGACTCCATCTTGAGTTGGGATTTTACAGAAGCATCTGGTCATTCTGCAAAGCTTTATTGAGCATCTTCCCTGTGTCAGGCATATTCTGCTAGGCAATGGACATAGAGCCCTACAGAAAAGACACCAAGACCCTTATTCCAGTAGGACAGACAGACAGTATACAAATAAACAATTAATGTTTTCCATAATGTGTTAGTCAGCTTTTTGAGGCCATGACCAAATATCTGACAAGAACAACTAAGAATAGGAAAAGTTTATTTTGGGCTCATGGTTTCCAAGGTCTTGATCCATGGTTAGCCAACTCCGTTGCTCTCGGCGTAAGATGTGGCAGAACATCATGGTGAAAGGGCATAGCAGAGGAAAGCTGCTCAGTTCATGGCAACTGGGAAGCAGAGAAGAAGAGCAAAGGTTGAAGGATAAAATATTATTTCCAACGGCATGCCCCCAGGGACCACTTCCTGCAGCCATGCCCATCTGCCTACAGGTACCATCCAGAAATCCATGCAAATTACTGATCCATCAAATGGATTAATCCACTAATTGTTACAACTGTCATGATCTGATCACTGCTTCTTTGAAACATTGATACATCGCCTCACAAGAGCATTCTGGGGGGATACATCAGTTTCCATGACAACAAATAGTGCAATATAAAGAAATAAAAAGTGATTCCAACTTCTATATTAGATAGTTTTGTTAGGGAAGATTTCTCAGAGGATCTTTTGACAGTTGATTGAGGCCTAAATAAAGTGAGGACATAAATTTTGTGAATATCTGGAGGAAAGTTTCTAAGTGGCAAGAACAGAATAATGCCCAAAGTCCTGAGGTGTGGATGTGCTTGACATATTGGAACGACTGGAAGGAAGCATCTATTTAAATCACTGATGTTTTACAGATTTCAGTTACAAGCCCTTTTAAAATGTATTGAGTCCCAGAAACCCGTTTTTAACCACAGCTAGGTCAACAAAACAAAGTGTATAAATAACTACCAAAAAAAAAAAAGCTACAGCAAATATTTTTCCCATTTTAAAGAGGAAGTTAACTCTGTGGGGATGCCACAGAGGCAGAGTTGTGTTTTGACACCAAACCAACTGTGCTGATAGAAAAGCAAATGAGTGACACTTTGAAGTATAGCTTAGAGGTAGGGGTGAGGGGAGGGGAGGTTATGACATTTAAAGGTTAATTAGAAAATGGTCAAACTGCACCTAAGTGTTTTAAGGGTTTTGAAAAAATATATTACTTTGTTGTAGTTTGAACATTTTGATAGAATAGCATATGTTCATTAAGTTAGTATATTGCTGTAAATTTCATATTTAATTATCCATTACTTAAGTATGGCTTTCAGGGCCTTGTGAGCAAAGTACTTACTATCAATTACAACATATGTTCAAGTGTAAGATCAAACTAAACACATGGAGTTTTTAAAAAAGCAGGAAGGCAACTGTCAATCTATCAACCGAAACAGTGATGCTAACATCATAGGTAAGAAAGTAAAATGCCTCTACTACCCGAGTTTCTATGAACTACTTCTCTCCATAGAGCAATTACTCTTGCTGTTCTTAATCAAGGTTAATCAATACTACATCATCATTCTTTTGCCTTTTTCTTGTTTACAACATGAATATTAAAAAATAAAAAATTGCTTGGAAGGAGAAAGAAGGTTTGAAATACCATTGAGGTATTTCCGGGCCAGCACCTAAGGAGCCTAGATGAAATCAGTATATCCTAATAGCGAGTAAAGCCAAAATAAATTGAAAGATCAACAACTCCTCATAGATCTATGAGACAACTCAAGACACAGGGCAACCTCCAGCCTCTGGAATTGTAGAGAGAAACAGGCAGCTTACTGATGCAGAAACACACAGCACACGCCACCTTGCAAACAATGCCAGAGTAGAAAATACAAATGATAATTGACAAACTGCAACCAAAGGCAGCGTGTGGCCAAGCCTGAGAGTTAAAAATGCCAGGGAACCAAGACACAGAAAGACACCCAGCCTCATGTGAGTTTTACTGCAGGACATCTACCAGCTTCCACAATGGCGTAGTCAGGGAGAATTCCCTAGGGTTTCCAACAGGGGATGGGAAAGTGATCCTTTTGAAATGCCCCAGAGCTGTGCTTCACAAAGCCTGACCTTGCAAGAGGTGAACCCACAGCAGCTTCCTCAGAGTCTAACTGACCTACAGGAAGGGAAATGCTCCACTCCAGCCTTCTCTACTCTCCCTTCATCCCCAGTGTGGAACACTGAAAAGCACCTTGAAGTCTATAGTTCAGTGCCCTGGCTCACAGAAACCTAATCATCAATTTACAGAACGCCCCCTCACCCTGCACTGCACCCCCTCTAAAGGCCTGCTTACCACACTTCCTTTACCTACTAATCAGGTTCACCTGTCAGCCAAAAATTATGCGACATACTAAAAGTCAGAAACGCAGTTGAAACAGCACAAGCATCAGAGCCAGCATGGCAGGGGTATCAGAACCAGGAATTTAAGACAATGAAAGTACTAAGTACTTTTATGCTGAAAGTACTAAGGGAAAAAAGCAGACAAAGTGAAAGAAGAGATGGGCAAAGTAAGAAGAGAAGTAGATATCCTAAGAAAGAGTCAAAAAGAAGTGATAAAGACCTAAAACTCAGCAATGGAAATGAAGAAGACTCATTAATGGATTGGACATGGCTGAGAAGAGAACCTCCCAGCTTGAAGATGTGGCAATGGGAATCTCCATATTTGAAAAGTTAAGGTGGGGAGGAAACCTGGAAAAAGTGGCAAACAATATCCAAGAACTGTGGGATAACTACAAAAGGTGTTATGTATACATAATAAATACTACTGGAAGAAAAATAGAGAAAGAACAGAAGTCATATTTGAACCAGGCACAGAGGCACACACCTGTAACCCCAGGAGGCTGAGACAAAAGGATCACAAGTTCAAAGCCACCCTAGGCAACTTAAGGTGGTCCTTGATAACTTAATGAGACCCTGTCTCAAAATAAAAATAAAATAAAGAGGGCTAAGGGTGCAGCTCAGTGGTAAAGTGTCCCTGGATTCAATTCCTAGTACTCCCCTCCCACACACAAAAGTAACATTTGAAATGACAATGACTAGGAAAATCCTCAAATTGATGTCAGACAACAAGCCACAGATTCAGAAAGTTCAAAGAACATCTACCAAGAAAAATATAAAACAAAAAAACCAAACTCCCTCCAAAATCTCTTCACATAGATACATCATATTCAAATTGTAGAAATTCAAATATATAGAAAAAAGTTTGAATGAAGCTAGATGGATTTAAAAAATACTTACAAAGAAGGAAAAATAAGAATTACCTCCAAATTCTCAAAAACCATGCAAGAAGAGAGTGACATACTTAAAACATTAAGAAGAAAAAAACCCTCAACAACTTAGAATTCTGTGCTCTGCAACATTATCCTTCAAAACTAAAAAAAGAAATATCTTCTCAAACAATAAAGGAAGTTCTTTGCCAGAAGGATTATCTTTCAAGAAATGTGAAATGTAGTTCTGCAGAGAGAAGGAAGGTAACATAGGTAGGAAACTTGAATTTATGTAAAGAAAGTAAGAGCATCAGATAATAAATAAATGCAGGATATGGCAAAGCTTTTCTTGAATTACCAGGAAACAGTTTGTGCAAAATAATAAAACAACAATGTGTTTGGCTATATGTGCTTCTCTGTGTCTGTGTGTGTGCTCATGCATGTTTATGTATAAGCAAAATGAGTGACAGCAAGATAAAAGGGATGGGAGAGAGAGTTAGGAATTTTGTTATGTGCAGGTGCTTGTAAAGTACATAAAGCATTATGGTATTATTTGAAAGTGGATTTAAATTAAATAAATATGTATTGCAATTTCTAAAGCAACCAGTGAATGATGTTTTAAAAATGATATATAATTGATATGCTAAGAAACAAAGCAAAGTGAAATCCTATAAAATGTTCAAAGTCATAAATGGTAGAAAAAGTGTGAAAAACAACAAAAGAAAAAGGCAACAAATTGAAAACAGTAACAAATATGACAAATACAAATCCTACTTTATTGATACTGTGAATGTCAACGGCCTAAATGTACCAATTAAAAGAAGAAACTGAATGAAATAAAGAAGACTCAATTGTATGTTGTCTACAAGAAATCCTCTTTTCGTAGAACAAATATAGATTAAAAATAAAATAAAAAAGTTATACTGTGCTAATAAAAGAAAATGAGAATAGATATGAAATTGTTAGAACTAGCTTTAGAGAAAAGGAGACTATCAAGAATAAAGAGGGTCAGTACAAAATAACAAAGTGGTCAGTTCTCCAAAAAACATATCAGTCCCTAATGTGTCTGTGACTAACAACAGAAGGTCAGACTATGGAACCAAAAACTGATAGAACTGAAAGGAAAAATGGATGAATCCACTTTTGTACTTGGAGATGTCACCATTTTTTCTATAAGAAATAGATAAGGTTCAGCAGGCAGAAAATCAGTAAGGACACAGTGGAATTCAACAATTCTATCAGTCACCTATGATTGACATTTATAAACTACTGCATTCAACAACAGTAGAATTTACATTCTTCTCAAGATTACATGGAACACTCGGCAAGATAGACCAAATTCTGGACCACAAAATACACTTGAACAAATTTAAAAGAATAGAAATATAAACTAATAGAAAGATAGCTGGGAAAATCTCAAAATACTTGAGATTAAATATACTTCTAAATAACACGTGTCAGTTAAGAAATCTCAAGAGAATTTTTAAAACATTTTGAACTAAATGAAAATTAAAATAAAACTTATCAAAATTTATGTGATGTAGCCAAAACAGTTCTTAGAGGGAAATCTGTAGAATGAAATACATAGGAAAAAAGAAGGTCTAAAATCGGTAACATAAGCTTCCATTTTAGGAGATTAAAAAAAAAGAGGAGCAATTAAATTCAAAAGAAGGAGAAGAAAAAAATGGTAAAGGTTGGAAGAGAAATCTATACAATTAAAATAGGATACCAAAACATAAAAAAAATCAATGAAACCAAAATCTGTCTCTCTAAAAATATTGATTGGATTATAAGCCTCTAGCCAACAAATTAAAGAGAGAAATGGTGTGTTAATTAATGATATCAGAAATGAAAAAGAGGATATCTCTATAGATCTCACAGATGTTGAAGAATAATCAACTCTATACCCACAAATTTGATAACCATATGAAATGGATCAGTTCTTTGAAAGACAATATTCTAAAACTCATACAGGAAGAAATAAATGTCAATAGCCTTATATCTATCAAAGACATTGAATCAATGATTAATAATCTTCCAAAACAGAAAGTAGTAGGCCCAGATGGTTTTATCAATTAATTATTCCAATATTCTGCATTCTCTTTGAGAAGATAGAAAGAATGCTTCCTAAATTATTCTTAATACCAATGTACAAGAAAAGAAAACAACAAACTACTATCTCTCATGGGTATAGATATAAAAATTACCACAAAGTATTAGCAAATCAAATTCAGCAATGTGTTAAAAAAAATCATGCACCATGATGAAGTGGAATTGATCTGAGTTAGGCAGAGCTAGATCAACTAATATAAATCATCATATTAATGAGCTAAAGAAGAACAATCACGATTGTGTCAATAGCATAATAAAGTATTTGACAAGATCCAACATCCATTTATAATAAAGACTTTCAGCAAACCAGAAATAGTATGGTACTTCTACAACTTGATAAAGAACACATACAAACAAACCTACATCTAACATCACACTTGTGAGGAATTTGAAGCTTTCCCATAACATCAACAGCCAGGCAAGGATATCTCTTTTTACCTTACAATTGCTTTTCAACATTGAACTGGAAGTCCTCTTTACTACAATAAGCCAAGAATAAAAGGTATAGAAATCAGGAAAGAAGAAATAAAATTCTTTGCTCGCTGATGATTTGATTGTCTATATAAAAGTCCAAAGAGCCACAACCACCACTAACAGTAATAAAATATCATCTCCTGGACTTAATAAGTGATTATATCCAGATTGCAGGTTACAATGTTAACATATAAGAAGTCAGTTACTTTCCTATGTGCTAACAACATACAACTAGAACTTTAAATTAAAAATACATTATCCTTTAAGTTAGCATCCAAAAAATAAATACTTAGGAATAAACCTAACAAATATACATTAAAACTAGACATCCTCATGTAAACAAGTGAGTCTAGACAGAGATCTCATATCTGTCACAGAAATCAACTAAAACGAATCCTAGATGTAAATGTAAAAAACACAGCTATGAAATTCCTAGAAGATAACCTTAGGGAAAATCTAGATTACATCCAGTACTCTATGTCTTTTAAGAAACAACACCAAAGGTACAATCCTTGGAAAAAATAAGTTATAAGTTGGATTTCATTGAAATTAAAAATCTTCATGCTCTGTGGAAGTTTGAAAAGAAAAGTTATAGATAGGCAGAAAATATTTGGTAAAGATACATATAATGAAGGACTTCAAAATATACATGGAACTCTTAAAATTAAACCATAATAAAATGAACAACCTTATTTTAAAATGGGCAAAAGACCTGAATAGACACCTCATTAAAGAATTTATACAAATGGCAATTGTACATATGAAAAGATGTTCAACATTATATGTCATTAACAAATTAAATTAAAATAAAACAATATGATACGTCTACACATCAGAATGGCCCAATTCCAGAAACCTCAACAGCCAATAAGAAGGTAGTGCCAAAGGAACTCTCATTCATTGGTGGTTGGAACGTGAAATGATTGGTCACTTTGAAAGACATTTTGGCAGTTTCTTTGAAAAGTGAACATACTGTTTCCATATGATCCAGTAATCTCCCTCCTTAGTATTTTCCCAAAGGAATGGAAAAATTATGTCCATATAAAAACCACACACACATATTTATAACAGCTTTATTCATAATTACAAAATTTGGATATAAGCAAGATGTCTTTCAGTTGGTAAATGGATAAATAAACAGTGGTGCTTCCCCCAAATGGAATATTATTCAGTACTAAGATGAAAGAGCTATCATCTATGAAAGGACCTAGAGGAAGCTGAAGTATGTATTGCCAGGTGGAAGAAGGCAAATTGAAAAGGCTATGTAAGGTATAATTCCAACAATGTGACATTCTAGAAAAGGCAAAGCTACAAAGATAATAGAAAGATCAGTGATTGCCAGTGGACAGTGGAGAGGGAGGGTTGAACAGGCAGAGCACAGAAGATCTGCAGGGCAAAGAAACTATTCTGCATGATGCCAAAATGGTAGACTCATGACCTCATGCATTTATCAGGATCCAGAGAATATACACCACCAAGAGTGAACCCTGAGGTCAGCTCTGCACTTTGGGTGATAATGAGATCCACTGTATATTTGTCAATGGTAACAAAGGTGCCATTGTGATCAGGGAGTTGTTCCTGGTCAAGACTGTATGAACATGCTCAGGGGCTACATGAAGGCTCTCTTCCTCTCTTCCTACTTTCTGCTCAGTTTTGCTGTGAATCTAAATCTAATCTAAGAAATAAAGTCTACTTAAAAAGATTGTATTACAAGTAAATTCTCAAAATACTTCTTATTTTTTTTTGTTGCTGTTATTAATTGCTTTTTATGATGGCTACTGACCATACAGGGTGTATATATTAGGGAAGACCATTGAGTTTTCAGTTAAGGCTTTAAAGCTTTCATCTTACTTCCTTCTCTCCCTTTCTGCTCCAATTCTGTGGACTAAAGCTTTTTTTATTTTTTTTTTAAACTGGTAGTCTATAGAATCTAGCCTCAGGCCTTTAGAGTGTCCAGGTAGCATCAGGTTGGCTGCTCAAATCAAGGCTCCACTGTTTGCTTATTGCTTGGCTTTTTAAAATTTACTTACCCACTCTAAGCCTCATTCTTTCCAGATAGAGGATTTCAGGAAAAAGTGCATACCATTTTTTGTGGTTGTGAAACACTAAGCTAATTTTCAGTCCATGTGTTAATATGGACATTGTCACTGAAGGGGAAAATGATCCTGTTAGGTAGACAAGTCTATGTAAGTCTCTAATCCATGTTTATTGCTTAAATATATTTAATCATCCTAAGGTGCACATTTTATTTTTTTGTTAGATTCATTTACTGATTGCTAAAGATTTATTGATTGCACCAAAATTAGACTTATTTTGTGACCCCAAAAGATAGAACAAGAATGAAGTTTGTACTTCACAGTAAGGAAGCACTTTGTAAGAATAAGAATAATAATAATTCTTACTAGCTTTGGAGTGGTACCCTCAGCGTTTTGAACTTCAGCTTCTTCATTTGTCAAACCAGAAAGATGAGACCAATATCAGAGCATGGTGGCAAGGATTAAATAAGATTCAGAGCACCAAGCACTAACTGAAAATATCAGTTCCCTTTGAAAATCCTTGTGATTCTCCTTCTTTTCTCTTATCTGCCAGGAAAAAAAATCTCAATTTACCACGCATCCTGCATAGCCCCTGCTGTCAGTATATTTAGAGAAAAAAGGTCCTATTTTCACCTTCTGCTTGAATGGATACCTACTCTGGAAAAGCTAAGGCAAATATAAGAATAAGTGGACATATTCGAGAGTAGCATTTTGTTAGTAGAGTTTTGTTACAAATATTGCACCACCATCCCAATACCTTTCTGTGGGGGGGGGGGAGAAAGAGAGGGAGAGAGAAATAGATGTGGGGGAGAAAAAGAGAGTCAGAGAGAGAGTTAGGGGACTGGAAAGAAATATAGACAAATGCAACCCTCCCTGTCAAGGAAGGAGCTACATTATGTCCTTCAAGCAGGCATGCAGGGGTGTGAATGGCAGAGTAATCAGAAACAGTGGATGGAGATCTCAAATGGAAAGTGGACTTCTTGTGCAAGCTTCCTGAGTCTACCCTGAAACGCGAGTATTTCCTCCTGGCAAGGGTGAACATAAGTATATGAAATAACAATCAAGAAGGAATCGACATGCTTTGCTGCCAATAAGCCTGAGTTGGGATCATTACTTTGTCACGGATACATGGCTATCAGCAATTCCACATAGGTGAGCCTCAATTTCTTTATCTGTGAAAACAGGAATCATAGCTGCTTCACAGTGTTATTGAGAGGAGTGAGACCATGTACATACATGGAAAGATCAATGCTGACCACAAATCAGGAAGCTTCATGCAAGCTTGTCAGGATACACAGTGTCTGAGTGGGAGAACATTTCCTTTCCTCACTATGCTGCTGCAATGGAAAACCTAATTTTTAGATTAGCACCAATTAAAATAGGATGAATTCATAATTTGAGTAGTTGATTGCAAAATATCTATTCTTCGTGGTTTATAATTTCCAGGTCCAGAAAAACTCCCCTCCCCCCAGTCCTGGAAATTGAACCTAGGAGTGCTCTACTACTGGGCTATATCTCCAACCCCTTTTATTTTTTGAGGCAGAGTCTTAAACTTGCAGTCTTCCTGCCTCAGCTTCCCAAATAGCTGGGATTACAGGTGTATGTTACCATGCCCAGCAATAAGAATGTTTATAAGTGCAAATTGATGTGCATTTATAATCAGGTTTTTAAAGAAGAAATGCATATTAGAAAGGTGCACTTAACCCTAAATTTCCAGTGACTATTACAAAAGCTCACTTAGTTCTATATTCTGTTTCCAATCAGAGCTATTCATAAGAGTATGTGGTTATCTTCTTGATGTCTATCCTATAAATTTAGAGTTCCTCACTCTTAGCTTTAAGTCCTCTTAGTAAATATACATGTCTCTATAATTGATTTTTTAAATCAATTTAAAATCTTATTTTTTAAAATAAAATTTTAAATAATTTTAATTTTTTAAAATCTTATTTTTCTTACAGAGAAGCAGAACAGACAGGGTGAGGTGCACGATAGTGGCACACATAACACAACTTCTCCCTTCTCTGCCATAGAAGACATGACTAATCAACAAAGGAAATCCTGACCCCAGAATCCTTCACAACTCAGTGTTTCAAGCAGATATTACCCATCTACATTCATTTGACAAGTAAAATGAAACCTAGGTATCATTCATCCTGTTTGTAGGGAGATAAATGCATGGGGAGTTCATAGGATGATTTTACTCTCAACTCTTTAAGAGTTCCTAGACATAGCCCACAAGCTGTCCAAGATTTACTTTTCACATCTGTAAAGCAATTAATAGTGGTGGCTTTGTGGTGTGTCAACTTGGCTAGCCTTTCCCAGCATTTCCTTTCTTGCATGTTTCTAGTTGGCAATAGGCAGAAGAGAGATTCCCATGTGAGGTGAGTGGGATAGAGTCAGGTGACAGCCACCAGGTAGGTCACACAGGCGGTCACTGGTCTAGGCTTCATCTGGCTAACATGAGGCAGCAGAGGGCCTGTGGTGGCTGAACTTGTCACAGATCCTCTCTCTCCGCTTCCCCAAGCCTAGGGCCAGGTATGAGTGTTGAGTATCTTCTGCAGGATATCCTCATCAATAAGTCCAGAGGCAACAAAAACTGATGTGGGTTTCACCCCGTCCTTCAGCTTGTGTGTCTGGGCTTCCATTCATCTTCCCCTCACCTGCCCTACATCTGTTTTCTCTTCCCAAGCATCAGACACAAAATCAAAAACCCGACAGAGACGAGGCTCACAATCACATCAGATAAAGTTCCTTTACAAAATCCACATAAAACCTAGTGATTCTGCTTCTGTGAATTAAAAATCAACTGTCCTAAAGTTGCTTTATTTCTCCTTACATATGAGAAGCCCAATTGAAAATGGTTGGTTGCCAGATTTTGTAGTTTAGGCTAACTTACCAAATTTTAGCTCTGATATTTGCCATTCATGTGTCTGTAGGTAAGTCTCAAGCCCCTTCGAGCCTCAGATTTCTTATCTGTAATACAAAGATAATAATATTTACCCATATTAAGGTAATTATGAAGCTAAAAGGAAATTATCTTTATAGAACACTTAGTGTAATGCCTAACACTTAACAAATGGCAGTTTTAAAAAAACACTGAATACAGAATTTTAGTCTTATTACATTTTGAATTAGCAGAGGATGCTAAAATAATAAATCTAAACATCTCTTTGATGAGGTTTGCTGTAAATAAACCACATGAGAAAAATCTAAATAATATCATTTATAAAAAGTTCACTGTTTCCATATACATTCTGTTTTTTCCTTTAAGCTATAATTTGGTATTCTGATTTATAGTTTATTATTTAAAACAAATTAGCTGCTTTGCATTTTGAAGCACAATACTTATTTCTCAATGCTTTCTTCCTTCTTACGCTGCCCTATGTCTATGTCTGCATTGTACAGTACAAAACGTACCCAGCGGGCTGCAGGGCCCTGAATTTGCTGCTCCTGGCAGGTGACTTCTAAACAATGTAGCATTACCAGAAACTGCTATCTATGAAATAAGATATGAAATAAGGATGAAATAAGGATGATACTTCCTATGGCCACCTGTGTTGAAGGTATGCTAAAGGGGTTAAGTGTGAAAGAACATTGGGAACTTCAAATGCTATCCAAATGCAATGATGTCATGATTACTAGTTGTGTTCTCATTAAAGTCCAATTGGAGCTGTTCAGCTGGGTTATAGCACTATTTATTTTCCATGTCATGACAATAGCTTGGGAAGCCTAAGGTCCAGAGGAAGTCAAGGCTTACTCCTATTCCCCAAAATGATAGCAACAGAGTATAGTGTGCGCATTGATTATTCAACCTCTTGGAAAATGCAGAGAGAAAGAAAGAATCCCCACACAGTTTATATTGTAGGTGTTCATTTTGAGTAAATGTGTAATTGGATGCGAGTACTAAAAACTAAGGTTAACACACATTTATTTAGTACTTAGAATGGTCAAAGTACTCAACGAGGTATGGTAAGATTTCTAAAAATGAATTCAACAGCATCCCTGTCTTTAAGGAACAGTGGACTTGGGGCGGGGCGCAGATCATGCTGCCCATAAAAATGCTTTATAATTCACAATGGAAAGCAAATGTCAGCATCCACAGAAAACTCGAGTGTAGATCATCTCTATTTCCTTCTCTCACGCACAAAAGTTTTTATATGAATTTTAATTTCCACTACCACGTTTATTAAAATTGAAGGAACCTGTTTAATTGAACTCCAACTTAGGTAGTTAGGCCAAGGCTGGATATTTGATCAAAAAGAATAAAAATAGAAAATTAAAGAAGATGGTCCTGTTGCATGCGTCTCTCAGGGAGGCTGCTCAGAGGCTGGCAAGAGAGGGTAAATTCTAACAAAGATGTTTCTTGATCATATTTTTGTAGAGAAAAATGTCATTCTTGATCAATGTGGGCCAGTTGGACAAAGACACTAGATAATGTGAGGAAAGGTGACTTTCTTAGGGTGGTTAGCAATATTTTAGAGAGGAAGTCTAGCCTCAATAGTGGGAAATGGAAAGTTTTAGTGGAAAAATGTTTCTGATAATTTCTCATTATTCTCAGTTCAAACATGCTAGATGTGTGTTCCAGCTTTCAGATCAATATATGCTTTGCTTCAACTAAACCTAGAGGGCATATAGGTCTCCAACGAACTGTCTTGCAGTGTAGAGACACATCCATTCCAGACCTCTACAATGACCCCTTCCCAATCCCTGGGAAAGTTTCTTATAAGTGAAGATTCACTTCATCTTCTTTAATTATGGCTTCTGATTTGTTATTGCTATCAAGAGGAATAATATTGATTGCAGTTCATTGATTTTTTGAAATATTTTATTTCCAATAGTTCACATTCAAAAAGTGAATAAATAATAAATGCCCTCCCTGTATGGTGGATAACTAAAATAACTATGTAACCAACCTTCATTTAAAAAATGAAAGAAAAAATATTGTATCACAGAACCTTCCCATACATGATTGATTCTCTTGGGTTTTCTATGTAGAAAATCAAATTTCTCACAAGAAAAAATTTATCTCTTCCTTTATTATTATTTAGCATTCTTATTTTGTCAAATTCTATAGGACATAGATTATTATAGAGACTAACAATTTGGATGTATTTATTTATCTTTTTTTATTTAATAGATATGAAGCCTAAAGTAGGAATTTTGAGATACTAGATTTCTTCAGATAGAAACAGGTGGCATCTCTCCTATGATTATGAAGTCCCTTTTAGTACTGTGGACTACTAGTGACCTACTTCTAATTTATTTGGTGTCATTGCTCCTCACTTATTGATGATAACATTTCTATTCTTTTATGTAATGAACATCATCAGCAATTAAAAAACAAACTTACTTATCAGAAATTATAGAACTGGAGAGATAAAATACACACATAACTTAAAATTTTACTCATTTTTTGACAACAGTGTAGTGATTAAATACTGATATGAGCAATAAATGCTTGGAGTTTTCTTATTAGGCGGTATGTAGAGAGAAAACTGATTTACGGCTGGCCTGGAAATGCTTGATCTTTATCCATGGAGCTCCTGGATGTCTGGTTTTAGTTTTGGCCAAGATAATGGCAGTGGTATTTATGATGTGCTGCTTAAGATCCAAAACCTCTCTGGTGACTCCAGGGTCAGTTTCTTGTTGATGGTTTGCAACTGGCCTAACACTTCGATAACCTGTGTTGATTATCTAGACAGCCACTGAGAGCTTTGGGGGGAATTTCTCCCTGAGATTCCCTGACCAGATCTTCTGGTTCAAACCAGAGGCTTAGTGAGTCCCTAGTATAGAGATAAGGCCCTGGGAGTTTGTGCTGGGTTTATGCTTGGGGGATGTCTCTCCAATGTACAATGCCTGTGAGGATTTTCTTTCTTCTCCTATACTGTATCCTTTGCCTTTTAATAAAACCTCACAGGAGGAAAATCTATGGAGCCCAGCAAATACTTAACAAAATACCCTAACATATGCTGGGGATGTGGTTCAGTGGTAGAGCACTTGCCTGGTATTCATGAGGCTCTGAGTTCAATCCCCAGCACTGCAGAAAAAAAAGACCAAAAACAACAACAAAATACTCCAACTGGAGAGTACCATAAGTTAGTGGCCCCAACAGAAGATGTGATATGACCCTGCTCCCTGTGTAATTTAGATTAACAGCATCTAAGGTATTGTTTAGAAAAAAGGAACATGAAGAAAGGTGTTGGGAGAAGCGAGTGCTGTTTTCAACTGGCTTCTGACCATCCACTGCTAGGCTGAGGTCACAAAATTATTCCCTTGGTGGATGGGCAGAAAATCAGGGGACGTAACTAAATTGGTAACAAAAGAAGTCTAAACTGAAGGGAAGAGAGCTATGAATAGATACCATGGCTGTTCCCTTCTATCCTAGGCTAAGTGAACATCACAGAGACACAGAGTGAAGCTCCTAGAGCCAGTATGTTGGAGCCTGTGCCCTCTGCAAGAGGAGGAGGGAGTGTCCATAGGGAACTGGGCAGATATTTTCTTGGGCCATTACTACTGGTAATGAATCTGGTCCATTACTACTTTTTGAATCCATTTTGCAGCTCCATTTGCAACTGCTTTTGAAATAGCAATTGAGTTTTGGAGGGTTAAGGGTGACTTCATGTTGGTCTTATTCAGAATCCTCAAGTGGCTTGCAGCTTTCACAGAATTGTGGTTGGAGAGAGAACTTCCACTCTGATGAGTTGTATAAAGCCAAAACTACGTGGTTCATGACTCGAAAGAGGAAACTACTCCACTCTCTTAGATTGAAGAACAATGCTCTAGGGCTCCTCAAATGACAAATAGCCGGTACTCTCACATTGATTTGAGTATCATGAACACCTAATGTGTCGGGTGATGACTTCCCTTGTGACTGAGGGAGCTCCAAGTCTGTGGACTCCTGGGGCACCTTCCTAATTGGAAGGGCAACCTGACATGAGGGAAGTCACTGTGGGTCTCCTCATGCTGCTCCTCCAAGTGGAGTTTAATGATAGGAAAGGGATTAGAATTTTCAAAAGAAATGAGACAATAAGCAGACAAGGGATGAAATATACCATGTGGCAATTGAACCAGGCAAAGTTTTTATATTTCATGGTTGATTAAGAATGGTATGAAAAAGGAGTAGAGAAATGGAGTGGATACTAAAATGTTAATGAACAGCTATAAAAGATCATAAAAACTCCAACATCAACTCCTCAGAGTATAAAATGACCAAGACAGATTCACTCAATTTATCCTAGATGTGATGGATTAAAATGTAAGTATTACACAAGAAGTGTCTCCAATCTCTTTAAAGCAGTTGGAATAAATGTAAAGACAAGATTATGACTAAGGAACGGGAAAGCTGAATCTTTCAGAAACCCTTCCCCACATTCCTCAGCCAAAATGGGAGGCCATTTGCATTGGTATGGGTCAAGTGGTCTGCAAGTGGTGGAGACACTCTAAACCTGCTAATAAAGTATTAATGGGCAATGCCATTAAATTAGAGGACTTATGCCATTAAGTCCATTAAATTGGAGGTGTTGTGAATTGTAAGGGTGCTTCAAAGTGGGAATCTGTGAATGCAAATTGTGCATGGTTGTAGGTTGTTGTCTTATTGTAACCTATCACTGCAATGGCTGTGATGTCTGAATGGGAACTGCTGCCTTATCCAAATCAAAGGATTTTGTCCTCTCCTCCTCCTCCTGTTTGAATTAGGCATGGTGAATAGGAAACCTTTATAATTTCCTGAGCCCACTCAATTGGTTAATTTAAAACAATACAGGATATCCTAGAAAGCATTAATTATAGATTGAATGTGCACTAATATTAGTGTTTAAAACCTTCTTGTATCATAGGCCAGTATGACCTATATAAGCAAAGCCAACAGATCCTGGAGGTTAACTGTAGGTGATACCACCAGAGAAATGAAAAGTGGTGCTCCGTTTGTATACAATGAAAAAAAAAAGCATTTTGCAGTCATGTATATCTAATTTGAATGAATGAATGGATGGATGGATGGATGGATGGAGGGATGGATGAATGAATGAACGAACTAAATGATGTGATGATGGTCCAGGAAGTTTTTGCTACTTGAAGTTGTGCTGACTGGAGTGTCTGGTAAAGGTCTGTTAGTGCCACCCAGCGGCAGCAGCTAGGATTTTGATCTCAGAGCTACTGGGCTGGCAATGTGATTTGGAAAATCATCCTCCAATGACCAATGGATTAAAGGAACATTGGGTTGGGTACTTTGTTATGAAAAATCTTAAGGACTTGAAGGAAGAATTTAAATGGGAAATATTTATTCCATTAAAAATTCTCCTGGTTTCTGAGAGGACTTAGACAAAGGAGGGAAGGTCCTCATCTTAGAAATGGATTTAAGGTGCACAAAATCAGCAATGAATAGCCACAGAGGCGTTCAATCAGTGCAACAAGGGGAAAGGCAGATATTCATCTATCTCCCTCAGAGGCTTGAACAGTGAGTGAAAATTTGTTTGTTAACAGGAACATCAGAGATTAAATACAACCGAGGACCATGTTAAAGTGATCTGGGCCCATCTATTGCTGGTAAGTGGATTTGCAACTTTGTGGTAGACAGCAATGGGTCTTCACTGGGCTAGATATTCATTTTGAATTTGGATTTGCATATCTGACAGCTGAAGCAAATTCTTTGAACACCATAGAAGCCTGAAGCCGAAAATGCTACTTGGACTTCCTGCTTATATGTTATCTAATCAAAGAATCAATTTTATTGGCAGTACTCTTCAACACAGGCTACAAAGCATTATCTACTAAGAAGTTTAGTGTCTACAAGGAATTAACTAACTGACTATTGAAATGGACAATTAATTAAGCACTTGTTTACCAAATTAGAGGTGTTCATAGATGGAATGGATAGCTCCCAGGATTGAGCAAATGTGTGTTAAAATTTAGTATGTGTAAACAGAAATTTCTCAGAAGAAGATATACAATCAATCAACAAATATAGGAAAAAAATGTTCAACATCTCTAGACATTAGACAAATGCAAATCAAAACTACTCTAAGATTTCATCTCATGCTAGTCAGAATGACAGTTATCAAGAATACCAACAACAACAAGTGCTGGCGAGGATGTGGAGGAAAAGGCGCACTCACACATTGCTGGTGGGACTGCAAATTGGTGCAACCAATCTGGAAAGTAGTATGGAGATTCCTTAGAAAACTTGGAATGGAACCACCATTTGACCCAGCTATCCCACTTCTCGGTCTATACCCAAAGGACTTAAAAACAGCATACTACAGTAATGCAGGCACTTTAATGTTTATAGCAGCTGAATTCACAATAGCTAAACTGTGGAAGCAACCTAGATGCCCTTCAATAGATAAATGGATAAAGAAACTGTGGTATATATACACAATGGAATATTACTCAGCATTAAAAGAGAATAAAATTATGGCATTTGCAGGTAAATGGATGGAGTTGAAGAACATCATGCTAAGCAAAGTAAGCCAATCCCAAAAAACCAAAGGCCAGATGTTCTCTCTTATAAGTGGATGATGATCCATAATGGGGGAGGGGAAGAATGGAGAAACTTTGGTCAAAGGGGAGGGAAGGGAAGAATGAGACCTGGGGGCAGGAAAGATGATGGAATGCGATGGACAGCAATGCCCTAGGTTCATGTGTGACTGCACATTTGGTGTAACTCTATATTGTGTACAACCAGAGAAGTGAAAAGTTGTGCTCCATTTGTGTACAATGAGTAAAAATGCATTCTGCTGTCATGTAAATCTAATTAGAATACATAAAAAATAAAAATTAAAAAAATTTAGTATGTACAGCAGGAAAGTAGTTTGCCTTTAAATAGATTGTTTAGGTATTATGGAGAAGATAGGAAAGGGGGCACCTAGCAACTTCTGTGACCTTTTTCCTTTCTAGGACATTTTTTCCTCTGGCTGATCCTATAGTGTCAGGACTTGGGTTGCACTTAAGAGTTTCAGAATATGAATCAATTGCTAAATGACAGTGTCCCTAGATGTCATTAGAGGATGTGCCACTTCCTAAGGGAATGAGGAGTTGTTTCTGCTTTCCTATCCAGTGGAAAAGATTGTCCAGGAGCTTGTATTTATCCAGCCCTATTCCATCTGACTGAAATAGACAAAGGGGAAAGCATTGGCAAGACTCACATTGTTACCACCTCTTTGGGCCAAGTCCTCTGCTGAAACTTGCTGTGCTCCAGGGGTAGAAGGAGGATGTGGGTGAGAATCAATAGTGGCTTCCAGGAGTGGGAATTGCCTGGTAATCTTATAGGAGTTAATAAATGGATAATGCTCTGGAGGAAAATCTAGATAGAAAAGGTTTTTTTTCTCTTAGATGCACAAAAGAGTCCTTGAATCTGAAGGTCTAGTTTGGGCTCCAGGGAACTAAAGAAGCATCAACCTGGGTTCATCTGTCTGAAGTGTCTCAATGACATTAGCACCACCCTGTGAAGGCACGATTTGGGTTGTAACATGCAGGGAAGAGTCACGGACCACTCTAACTGTCAAACCAGCCTGTCGAGGACGATGCATAGACATGATGAACAGCGTCATGTGCCCAGTGCGCATACATGTTTTTGTGATGGAGAGAAATCATCAAAATAAAGAATACTTGTCAAACATATACCAGTGTCAGCTTAGGAGTGCCTTGGTGGGCTCATCTACCTACTTATGGCAGTCTCAGTGTCTACAAAGGGAGCTGTGGGAAACTCTTTGGCATATTCAAACTAAAATAAATTAGAAAATGAATACTGATATTTTGTTATTATCCTCAGGAATCCATCACTTTGTGTCCAAAGTGTGTACTTAAATTGTACTCAACAAGTAGTTTATAGCAAGAGCATGTTTGTCATAATCCAACATTGGCCAAAACACTCTGAAAAAAATCTGAGTGAAACTGGCAAAGATCTAGAATTCTCAGGACAAGTTGAATTTGCTTTTACTACTCTGTGTGTGTGTGTGTGTGTGTGTGTGTGTGTATTAAAAAACAGACTTATTGTACCATTAAACTGGATTTTATTTCAGGAAAAAAGAAAAAAGACGGCCAAAAGCCTAGACAGATAACATAGCCTTGAAAAAGTAAATAAGTATATTCAACAGGTAATGTAGCATGCTAGGAAATACAGCTGGGAAAAAATATTCACTGACTAAAGAGACCCTGTGAAGTGTGCTCCTTTAGATGGTACCTTAAGGATAATGGCCTACAATTGTGGCAAAAGAAACACACTGATGAGTTATGGGAAAGTTATGATCTCCTTAGCATATGGAAATTCCTAAATGGAAAATGTAGCGTACGTATGTGCTCCATAACTGCCAAGGCCCCACACACAAATTAAAACAGATGCACCTGATAGTGAAGTCAGGTGGAACTTGAAGCCTATTACAATCAACCAAGTTTTTACCACTGGGAGAAAGACATTCCTTAAAAATAAGATTCACTGGGAATCTGTGTTGGTAAACCTTATAGTGTAAACACAGTAGACAGCTATGTTTACAAGGGACTGGGAATGCGGGACAATGGAGACTTGGTCCTTATGCATCAGTCCATGAAATCAAGGGTATGGGGACAAGGTCATGCTAGCTGGGAAGGCTGGGGAAATACTACTGCAATTTGAACTGACTTGTTTTGTCATGATACTAATATAACTCATACTTTAATTGCTATTTGGTATAGTACTTGTATAAATTGTAAAGTTAAGTTAATGATTTTTACTAAACCAATGACAATATTGATATTGATGCTCAAACATCAGGAAACTGAAACTTTACAAATGTTCTTCCAATGGAAGCTGATTGGGCAGAGGAGGAGCAGAAGCCAAAATGTAGTTAATAATGATTTTTTATTGCTCTTGGTGATGATTGTGGTCTGTTGAATCAATCTATTGATGGCTTTCACAAAGTTCACATTTCAGTATCATAAAGAGGTAAATGACTGTTGGGTTTGTGCATGCTTATTAAAAAGTGCTAGAATCTTCTGGAATCATTGGTTAACTCAAAGTTTCTTTATAGTGACAGATGCCCGCACTTCTTTGATGATACAGGTTATCAATATGCTGGCAATTGTTCTCTCATTTATTCTGAAGGGACATGAAAGATATAAGAGAAGGAACATTCATGAGCAATTTATACTTAACATACCTTGACTAAGAGAGAAGGCAGGCTGTGGGAAGAAAGCTGCTTGTCAGCTGTGCTGTAAATTCTCTCTGTATTTACCTTTGCATATAGATGGATGTCTGGATAGTTTTGACTCTTAGCCAAGATAAGGTAGTGACATCTGTCTGCACTGTTTAGGATCTGAAACATCCCTGGCCAGTCCCAAGGTTAGCTTCTTTACTAATGGTTAGGCTACTGGCCTAATAGATTTGATAAGCCTGGTTTGACTGAAAGAGCCCCTGGGATTTTTAAGAGTGCTCGTCTGAAATCAAGATTCCTCCTGCAGATCTTGATGGTTCAGATCTTGGCCACAGCCTGGTCCTGCTGGGCAGAGAGACCCCTGGGGAGTTTGAGTTACATGATCTTTCTCTGACCTCTGATGCTTACTTGAGTTCTCTTTCTCTGGCTGTGACGTATCATTTGTCTTAACATAAAAGCTTCAATTGAGTACACTCTGTGGAGTGTGTAAGGAATTATAAATATCCAAACCACATTTGTATTTACATATTTACATGTTTTGTTTGAAAGAAGGGTGGATGTACCAAAGCAGTTCTTATAAAACACATACGATTTGGGCTAATTAATTTTAGACAATAGGTAGAAAGTAATTTCACTGATGAGAGCCAGTAATGCCCAGTACCATATGGGTTTGGGATAGGACCAGCCCCAGCAACCTGTAAAGCAGAGAAGTAGGCTGGCTAAACAAGAAAAATAAAAATCAACCCCAGGGAAAGCCAAACTGAGTTTGTGTTCTGTTCGGTAGCAAGCTGCATGTGTAAATTATGAGTTTTGATATTTTAACTGAGGATATTTCTAAGCAAATATTGAAGACATGTTCTGGCCTCTCTTTGCTACTGATTGTAAAATGCAAGAGGGAAGAATTGAATTGAAGAATAGTCTTTTAATCAGAATTTGAAGATATTTTTAAAGAGTATCCGTCTATCCATATTGCACAAAATGGAAAGTGTGCTCCGGAGTGAACACGGAGGGTGTGGCTAGATAACCACTTGATAAAGAGACTAGGAATTTTATGGATTCAATCAATCATCTCAGCAGACACACTGCCAGCTTGGACTGAAGTGGAGATGGGATGGAATGAAGGGAGGCTTCTGCAGACAGAAAATAGGCCTCTAAATCTGTTCAGCCACGAACACATGTTATTCTCCAAGAAAAGGAAAAAGTGACCTCAAGGGTGATTCAGAAACCAGTGGGACTCTCACTGACACCAGGGCCTTAAGGTCAAAGACGTAGGGAGCAGGGCTAGTGCCTCCTCCGTTCCAAAAGTAACAGCCCTCTCCTGAGCTGTATGGGTGCAAGTTTTTATTTCGCTTTTATTTTAAGTTTATTTCATTTCATCTCTCTTGCATCTATAGCTAGGGTGGAACTGCTGGGTCATATGGTATGAAGAATAGGCTGTTTTCTACAGCAGCTGCACTATATGACTTTCACATTGGCAGTGATGAGTTCTGCAGTCTCCCCACATCTTGGCCGATGCCTGCTATCCATCTTTTCAATTGTAGTCAACTCAGTGGTGAAGTGATAGAGTTCACTGTGCACTTTCCTCGTGTTTACTGATATTGAACATCTTGCTGTCTGCTTTATATATCTTTTTGATTTTTTTGGTGATATGTCAATTTAGTTCTTTAGTACTTCTTTTAATTGGGTCATTTGTTCTTTTATTATTGAGTTTTACACTTTTTTTTAAAAAAATCTCTTTTAGATAGGAAGTGCTCAGGGGAGTTGGAATATAGAGCTGGGCTCCCAGGTGTTAGAGAAGCCAATTTAAACAACAAGTCCAAGTTGAAAGAGTTAAGCCTTTAATTACTGACTGAGATGGTAGGATAAACAGGCTAAAACTTGAGAAAGTACCAGTATTTCAGGGTTCATTCTTTCTCAAGGAACGATGAACCAGCCAATGGTCAGATGAATCAGCACAGAGGTGGGGGTTGTCTCACTGGTGAAGAAGCTGCAAACAAAAGTCTCTCACAGTTTCATGGATCCGAAAATGGAGGAGGAAACATTAAGAATATAAAAATAATGGGTACTGAGTCAGAGTAAAACAAAGCATCTTCAAAGTTTTCTCTCTTCCTGTGGCCACAAGGTCTTAGCCAAAGTGTTGGGAAGAGCTCTCCAAGGCCTTAGATACATGACTTAGGATTGAAAGCCGAGGGCCTAGGAATGCAAATACACAAGGAGCCTGATCATGACTAGCCAGAGGGTCCCCCACTCCGTCAGAAGCTGCTACATGTTGACCACATACCAAATCTAATACTGGGACAACTGCTTTCCCAAGTGAGGCCTGCCAGGGAAGCCTTCATAATTGTCAATCAGATCTAAAATAACACATTCAGGGTTTATATGGAAGCTGGACTCCTTAACATGATGGAAGTCCTTTTTCAGGTATATGATTTGGAAAACTTTTCTACCATTCTTTAGGTTGTCTTCGGCTTCTTGATTGTGTTCTTTGAAGTGAAATTTATTTTTTTATTTTATTTTTTATTATTTATTTATTTATTTAGTTTTGTTTTGTTTTATTTAGGCTTACAAGTTAACAGTGTAAATTGATTCATTGTACATAGAGGAGATCATATTTATTTTTTAGTTGTAGGTGGACAGAATATTTTATTTTTATGTGGTGCTGAGGATCGAACCCAGTGCCTCACACATGTGAGGCAAGCGCTCTACCACTGAGCCATAACCCCAGCCCTGAAGTGAAATTTATTTTTTTGATTTTGAAGATATCTGGTTTATTTTTTTCTTTTCTTCTTTCAGTGTCATATCTAAGAAATCATTGTTTAATCCAAGGTCATAATGATTTCCACCTGTATTTTCTTCCAAATGTTGTATAGTTTTAGTTCCTCCCATTAGTTCTTTGATCCCTTTGGAGCTATTTTTATTTTTTTTATCTGTAGTGTAAAGCAGGGGTCATTTATTTTTATTTGGGTATCCATTTGTACCAGTATTAATTTTTCGAGAACGCTATTCTTTCTTCACTCAATAGTCTCAGTAATGCTATTGAAAATCAATTGACCTTAAATTTAAGGGCTGAGTTTTGAGCCTTCAATTCTATATCATTGATCTACATATGTATCCTGAGCATATTTTGTTGGCATACTAGTTTTGCTGAATGTAAGATTTGTAGTTGACAGGTCTTTTTTCTTTGGGCACTTTTAATACATCAGCCCACTGACTTCTCACTCCATTGTTTCTAACAAGAAGCCAGCTGTTAGTGTTCATGAGGCTCTCTTGTTATTTGCAGTATTTCTTCTTTATCTTTCAGCATTTTTTCTATGTCTGCATATGGGTTTCTGCATGTATCCTACTTGGAGTTCATTGAACTTCATGGATGTACAGATTTAAGTTTATTTTACATATTCCAGGTGTTTCCATTATTATTTCTTCAAATTCTTTTCTGCTTCTTTCTCTTCTCATTCTGTTACTGTCGGGATGTGCATACGGGTACACTTAAAGATGTCCCTGTTTCTCTAAGACTCTTCATGGTTCGTCATTTATTTTTCTCTATTTTCTTCAGGTTGCATGCGTTGTTGATTTATCTTCATGTCTGCTGATTATTTCCTCTGCTAGTTCAAATCTACTGTTGAGATCTTTTAATGGATTAAAGTTTGGCGATTGCACATCAACCCCAATATTCTGTGGGGTTCATTTTACAATTTCTTTCTCTTTACCAATATCATCAAAGTTTATTTTCTGTTGCTATAGGTAAATACCACAGATGGGGTAATTTATTTTAAAAATAAAGTCGGTTTAGTTCATCATTCCAGAAGTCCAAGATTCATAATGTCTGTTTGATATTTGGTAAAGGACTTCCTAAAGGACCATTGCACTGTGGAGAATCACAAGGCAAGAGAGCAAGTTTGCTAACTTGGGCCTCTCTTCTTCCTCTTATAAAGCTACTAATGCAAGCATGAGGGTCCCAACATCAAGATTTCATCTAATTCTAATTCTTTCCAAATGTTCCACCTTCAAACACCATTAGCATCTGATTCTTGGAATTGGATTTCAACTTGAGCTTGGGAGAGGACAAACGCTGAGACCACAGCATCATCTATTTAATGAAACATAGCATTTGTACTTTCTTTTACTTCTTATTAAGTAGCATTCCTTTCAGCTTTTTAATTATATTTATTGTGCATTTGGAAGTCTTTTTCTGATAAATCTGATTCCTCTCTGAGGTAGATTCTTCTACCTACTTCTGTTCTTACATATGTGTCATGACTTTTTGTTGAAGGCTGAACACTTTAGGTGACAAAGCAATTCTGGATTCCGACTTACCTTCCCATTTTCTGGCGTTTATTTATGTTGTGTGCTTATTTACCTGTTTCACGATGTGGGTGAGGTCTGTTCTCTCCCACCATGTGAAGCCTTTAGTGTCACCCATGGAAAACCAGAGCCTTGGTCCTGTGCACAGTCACCCTGTAGCTCGATGGTTTTAGTTAGGGCCTTCTCTGTCCTTGTCCCCAAACTCTCTGTAAACTATCTTCTTTATTTGGTATTATGCCCTACCTTAGTGTCCAATAACACCAGTTGGTTTCTTTACTATTTTAAATAATTCCTTAGGCATAAATTGCTCAATGGTCTGATTCAAATACATTTGGCTAGAAGTAGATTTTGAGACTTGTCCTTGAAGTTGGTTCTGGTTCCAGTAAAGCTGTTCTTGGCTTTATCTTTCTTTAGTTGTCTCCAGTGAACCTGCATGCCTATGGTTTACCTTGTTGTCCTTAATTAGGAGAAGCCATCATTATTAAGAAGGGCCTTGAACTTGAACTTCCACACAGTATTTCAGACACTTTTCGGGGGGGACTTCAGAACTCTTTTCCTTATAGACTGTCTCTCTACCTGCTTGGTCTTTGAGCAAATGCTCTTTGTGTATGTGGGTTAGTAGTCTCTGGCCTTCTTGATTTGTCTTTCCTATAACAAAACTTCTGCCCTACTAATGAGCAGTACAGAGTGACCCAGGCCTCATCTCCATCTCTGGTGCTTGAAGGAGCACCTCTGCTTTGTGAGTGGAGTGTAGGCAGATGAAGGAAACTCTAAAACTATTGATTAAACTGATCAAAAATGTATCCTCTGCAACTTGGTGGTGGAGAGCGGGGAGACTTTGCAGGAGTCCTGCCTTCCCTGATAAGATGAGGTCAACCTTGACCAGAAAATGTAGACAGGGACCCCTATGTACTTGGCCACACTACCAAAGTAGAGCTTCCATTAACCTGAAGTTAAGAGAGAGCAAAGGAACAGGCTATGTCTCAAATGACACAGACTCTGGCTGTTTGTACTAAATTTTAGTATTTTTTCAATGAGGTATTTTTCACTTGATGTATAGCCTCAAAACAATTTCAAAGATTTTTAAATAGTTATCTAAAAATGATTTTCTTCATATTAACTTTTTTTAAAACCCAGAAAATAGGTTCATTCAGTGCTTTATGAGGTCATTTGAGAAGTCCATGTTTTACCTTTAAAGTTTCTCCACATTTCTCAGATATTCTGTTCTTTTCCTCCCCTTATTCTCTCTGTATTTCTGTTTGGAAAATCATTTTTTTAATTGGCCTATTTTTAAACTCACTGATTCTTCCATCAGCATGTCCCACCTACTGATGAGCCCATCAAAGGCATTCTTCATTTCTGTTACAGTGTTTTAGATTTCTAGCATTTCCTCTTGTTTTTTTTTCCTTAGAATTTCCATTCCTCTGATTACATTATTCATTTGTTCTTACATGCGATCCACCTTTTTTCCATTAAAGTCTTCAGCACATTAATCATAGTTATTTTTAAATCACAGTCTGATAATTTCAAAATCTCTGCCCTATTTGAGTCTAGTTCTGAGACTTACTCTATCTCTTCAAAGTGTATTTTCTGTTACTTTTAGCATGTCTTGCCATGGTGGTTTTTTTTTTTTTTTTTTTTTTTGTATTGAAAAATAAGAACTGAGTTAAGTAGATTTAGTGTGAAGTTTACATGAATCTGAGTAGAATTTGGGGTATGATTAATGTTTGTTGTGTTTTATGTGCTAAAGTCTTCAATTTCTCTGGTGTTTGTCTTTTTGTCTCCGCTGTTGACTTAGACTTTCCTAAGCACTATTTTTTAGACAGAGTTTGAGTCTTTCAGATCAGCTCTAATCAGTTGCTATTATCTGGAGCCTTGTTGGTATGATTATAATGAGGGATAGGGAGAAAAAAATATATTCTATAATCATGTGATTAAATCAGTTTTTAGTACAGCTGTGTTCCTGGGCCATGACCTTCACAGGTGTATGTTACCTCTGCTCATTTAAGAGAGATGAAGACTAGAGGGTGACAGAATGGGGAGAAATATGCTTCTCCCATGTGGGATAAGACTCTGGTAAAGATTTATTTTTTCCCTGGAGAATAGGACTTTCTTATAGAAAACATTTGCAGCATATTAACGATTGTTGGTTTTTTTCTTTCTTTACCAGAGATGAGGCAATCTTTCTCAGGTCTTTACCATTGGAACCTTTGGATTTACTATAGGTAAAGCCCAGGACAGTACAGGAGGAAGACTAGATGATTGCTGCCATCAGGAGTGTCTCTCTTATAATTTATTTCAATCAGTCTTCAGCAATTTATCAAAATTTCCATTTAAGTGTATTACAGTGTATAGCTCCAGTGGCTTGTGTTCTGTAGGTCAGCAGATCCCAGTTGTGACATTTTGGAATCACTGTCTGACTAGAGTTATAGGTAGTAATTTTTCCTACAAGCATATTAATTTTCCATCACTATAATGAAATACCCGAGGTAATTAACTTTTAAGATAAAGGCTTATTTTGGCTTCAATTTTAGACATTCTAAACCAGGGCTGAATGGTTGCATTGGTTTGGACCTCTGGCAAAGCAGCACATCATAGTGACAGTTCATAGTTAGGCAAACCACTGACCCCTTTGTTTTTTGGTACCAAGGATTGAACTCAAGGATGCTCCACCACTGACCCACATCCCCAGGCTTATTTGTGTTTTATTGTGGAGACAAGGTCTCACTGAGTTGCTTAGTGCCTTGCTATTGCTGAGGCTGGCTTTGAACTCTCAATTCCCCTGTCTCAGCCCCTCAAAGTGCTGGGATTTTAGGTATGCGCCACTGTTCCTGGCTACCACTGACCTCTTGAGCCAGGAAGCAAAGCCCAAGAGGAGGAAAAGATTAGGATCCTACAATTTTCTTCAAGGGTACACGTTTCATGACAGAAGACCTTCTTCTAGAGCCCCATCTCCTAAAGGTTCTACCACCTTCTAATTGCACCACCTGGAGACCAGTCCTTTAACACATGGACCTTTGGAGGATACATATTTAACCATAGCACTCAGTCGTTTTGATGGTTCCAAGAAAAGTTATTGATTTTTACTTCAACTCTTTCTTGTTGTCAAGATGGTGTGTTGGTCAGCCTTTCATCTCTGTAACCAAAATACCTCACAAGAACAACTGAAAGGAAGAGAGATTTATTTTGGATCCTAGTTTCAGAAGATTGAGTCCATGGTCAGCTGGTTTCCTTCCTGAGCCTGAGGTGAGGCAGAGCATCATGACAAAAGGGCATGGTGGAAGAAAGCTGCTCAACTCATGGCAGCTGGGAAGGGGAGAGCAAGAGAGAGAGGAAACAGGGACAGATATAGGCCCCAAGGCCATACCCCTGTGACCTACTTCCTCTAGCCACATCCCCTGCCTATAGTTTTCACCATCTCCCAGTAAGTCCATTCAAATTGTTAATTCAGCAAGTGGATCAATCCAGAGTCCTCCTGATGCAACTTTCCACCTCTGAACACTGCTGCATTGCCTAACACATAAGTTTTTAGAGGACATTCTAAATCCAAACTGGAATAGATGCTGGAAGACATATCTCAAAGTATAAACTATTAGGATATAACTGTTTATTGTCTAATTTCCAGGCTAGATGTATTATTCTGTTTAAAGATATTTCCTCATTCAGGTTTGTTTTTCCTTTGGTTTGAGGTGGCTGGTGGTACAATTTCATGTCACCTCAGGCAATATGGCTGCATTTAAGAACTTGATTCTGAAGTCAAAATATAGGGTTTTGAATTCTGGCTTGTGTTTTAAAAAGGTGTTTCACATTGTGTTCCTACATTTCTTATTTATTTGTAAAATAAGGTCATAATAATAACTTTCTCTCAACGAGAAGAGTACTTATGTTGATACATACAAACATCTTAAAATAATGCTTGGTACACAATAAGTACTTACTAAATATTAGTTACTCTGTTACTTGTTTTTTCATTGATGTGACCAAAATATTTGACAAATAACTAAGAGGAAAGATTTATTTGGGCTCACAGTTTCAGGCCCTGATCAACTGGCAACAACATTACCTTGAACCCAGGTGAGGCAGAGCAACATGGTAGAAGGATGTGGCAGAGAAGAGCTCCTCAGCTCCCGGCAGCCAGGACGCAGAGAGAGAAAAAGAGGAAGAGAGGGAAAGATGGGAGTAAGGAACAAAAAATACTCTTTCAGGGCAAACCCCCCGTGACCTATTTCTCTGAACCATGCTCTACCACCTACAGTTTATATCGACTCCCATTATTCCATTCAGCTCTCAATGGATTAGTCCTCTGATGAGATCAGAGTTCTCATGATCCAATCGCTGCCCCAAAGCTTCATCTCTGAACATTGCTGCATTGGGGACCAAGCCTTCAACACATGAGACTTTGGGGGACATTTCAGATACTGAACCAAGACAACTACTATTAAATTTCCCAGAGGTTCATCTGTTTCTCTCTTGGTGTGAGAGTATTAGTACACTTGTAAGATGTGCCACTGCTCCTTTAGAATTTACAGACCAGGCTCAGATTGGCATTAAGAACCGATGTAAGTCACCGGGCAATTTTAAGTCATGAGGCTGGGTTATAGCAAAGGGTTTTCTTATTGAGAGACACGCCTTTGTCCCTGACAACACAGGGCAAAAATCCAACAGCTTTGTTTTATTTTGTTGAAATTATTGTGTGTTTGAAGAATTATCTTCATGGATAGTTTATGGATTCTGGAAAACTCCCCATAAAAACAAGACTCTTTGATCCTTGAGTGTTTGTTTTTCATTTTAAAAACAAAACAAAATAAAAAATCACCACCACCACCAACAAAAAACTCCAAAGTCAAAGTTTGAAGGAGCTTTGAGGGTCCATCTCTCTCCCTAGAAAACATCTCACTGTTATGATAAACACAACTGCATTTCCATGGCTAAGAATGTGATCCAGGTCTGTCAGCAGAAATGAGCATGTCATGTAAAGCTGGATGGGAAGATTCTCTGTTCTGAGCTAGTTGTTTGGTTCCATGTTGACTTTTTTGTCAGTGCCGAGATGGTCTAAGATCAAATATGAGGTTAATAAATAAGTTCATCTTCAAAGGACCCAACTGTCCTTAGTGTTCTCCTCACCAGTTTCATCCAACCTTTAAGTCTGTGGCTTCCAATGTTGTCATCACCAAAAAACGAGTAAGTAGGTACTCATAGTTGAATGGAAAAGTATGAGAAATTCATGTTGCATTTAGAGAATGTGACTTTTTACTCATGAATTTCTAGAATGAATGGAGGTTATCTACTCTGCCTACACTGGAATTCTAGTCCACAGAGTGTGAACAAAAATGAAAAAAATCATTTCTAGATGTAGCTTCTAAGTCATCCTATAAGATCTTCCATGCTCTTCCTCCTCCTGTGAGTGAAACCAAAGCTGAAGGACTCTAGTAAGACAAGACCCATGATGTGGAGGACACTGGTCTGTGAATCACTTCTTGGCAGAATGTCACCCAAGAGCAGCCCAAGAAGCACTTGATAAACAAAATCTTCAGAGGGCCCATGTGATCAGGAAATATATTTTATTATGCTCTCTATGAACATTTTATGATATTTTTGGTCATAGCAGTTATTATTAAATGTTATATGGAGAGAATGAAATATCAAAGAGTTGAAATAACTTCTTCTAGGTGAAATGTAATTTGGTCTCAACTCTGAAACCAGATGTTTCTGACCCTTAGCTTGGTATTCTTTTATCTTTACTATACTTCTTTCACTGTTTAATGTAACCTATTTATAAAAATATACATCTGAACATGAGAAACACTAGGCTATTAAATATGTAGTAATTCCCTTCAATTACTACCATCTGTATTCAACAACCACAGTGTCTGAATTACAAAATGCTCACTCTTTTGGGTACTTGTTATTGCTTATCCCACCATAATTTCTGAAATTTTGGATTCCAAGAGGTGTGGCTAAACGTTGTGGTAGATATATCTGGACATTAAACAATAATTCAAGGACAAATCATGAGTTACCACTAACTCTGTTTATAAATTTAACTCCATTTTTCAGTTCCCAGAGGTCCAATCTTCATTTGGAATAAAATGTATTCACATGAGATTGTGAATATTTTTAATTCCATTTCATACCCCTCCATGCCAGTGAGATGAGTTGCATGGTTAAAGGTATCTGACTAATGGAAATGACTTAGGGCCAAAATAAACTGTCAAAATGAAGCTAAATTTAGCTCTGCAACAAAGCAGATGTAAATCTCAGTGGGTTTCCCACCATCAGCTAAAAAAACAACCAAACATCTGTGTCCCACAGAAGCATTTTGAAAGGTTGAAGACAGGGCAAGGTTTGTAACCTGCTTCCTCTAAGCAGCAAGTCTGAGATCAGTTCCAGTAAAAGTTAAAGGTTCCTTGAAGAAGCCTGACCTCTTTCACACTGGGTGCAAAGAATGTGCCCAAGCAAAACTCTCCAGCTCAATGGCTCTGAAAATGCAGGGTTTTGTGTAAATCAGAGCACATGACAGACTAGAGAATGTGCTATCACCTCAGATGCTCCAGAGAGCCTATGAAGAATGTCAAGGGTAGGGAGAGAAATTTTATTTCCCAATTCTCTTTTCCTGCACATTGAAGTATTTGCATAAAGTGACTCAATCAAAAGCAAGCTGATTGTCTGTTATGAAATCTTACATTCTTCCACAGTGAAGGAAAAATAAAGTCACAAAGAAGGGCATTTCATTTTATAGTTACCTCTTTTTATTTTTTCCCTATAGGCTTCTCTTTATAGCTGTTAGGGACTATATTTCAGTTGTGACTATGAGTCTAGGGTGTTGCATTTTGAGAAACTATCCTTGTTCTGATTCCTTATTTCTCTATTTAACATTTGTAAACTAATTGCATAAAATAGCTTTAAAAAAATCTTTCCAGAGCTCTCTGCCAAAAATCTCTGAGCAACTTTTCCCACTGTGGTCTTGTTACAGGTCTTTCTTCAGAGTTGATGAGCTACCCAGTTGCCCTTTGACAGGACCGTGTCCAGCTAAACATGCTGTGGCTTTTGAGATTCATTCATTTGCATTATTTTGGTATTCATGTAAAAATAAATATAGCATGTACCACATTGTCCCAATACAGTCATTTTACAACAGAAAATATCCACATAGTATAAGGATAATAAGTATATATGCATAGAGCATATTTTAATGTGAGCCTGGGGAGAAGGAATTAGAAAGAATATAATATATAAAGTATGAATATATATGTGTGTGTACATATACATGTGTGTATAGAGAGAAACATAGTATGTATATATTCATATTTGTATATATGCATATATACATGTGTAGCTTTGCAACAAAGCAGATGTAAATCTCATATTTATGTTTATATATACATATACTTACTTATATATAGTGTTAATGTTAGCTTTGATATAAGGTATGCTAAACATTGAGTTATGAACATGATAATAACCCATGTTTTTATTCTCTATTAAAAGTAAATAATATCCTCATTTGGTCCTCAGAAGATGGGACAGATTGTGCTACCAATGACTTTATTACTCCTGGCAATCAGGCTCACTGTGGGCTTTGACCTGAAGGGCAGGGGCTCTGGGCTATCAACTAAGGAAGCGAGCTCAGTTGGAGCAATCAGAAACCCAGAGGAAAGCCACGCCTGTTCTTCAAGGGAAAAACATGATGAACGACATGAGGGACTTTCTCCCACAGCCATTGTCTTTTCTTTTTTCCCCCATGTGTAATTATTCAGATATAGGCGGTCCCCAATTTTTAAGTTCACAAAGTTCACTTACCAAGAGAACTGTTGGAACGCAGAACATAACGTCCCATAAAATCAGTGTTGTGCTAGTGGTTACCGAGGTTGATGACTTTTTCTTCTGTATCAACTCCTCCCTTTTTCTGCTGCAGATAGTCCCCACTTCTCTGCCTTCCACCCCATGGAGCCCACTGGCTGCCTCCCTACCGCTTGGCCTCAGTCAAAGCAATGGACACAGTTCAGGTGGGGACAGTCATGGTGTCTGGACGGTCATGGTCCCCTCTTGGTCATGGTGTCTCAGGCAAGTGGAGGGTGGTGGCTTAAGAGGAGCCTGGCTCCTAGGTTTCTCTGGTCTGAAGCTGTGAGATTGCAAATCCATTGCTCTCAGAGTCTTCCAGTGTGTGATACATCAGTCTATTATTTTTTAAAAAGCTACAATTAATAGGCCAAGAGAAACAGATGAGAGAATAGAGAGGGAGGATGTTGACCTGGGGTCCTGGGTTTCTACTGCCTGAGGACCAGAACAACTTTGAATCTCATTTTCCTCAAGGTTTAACTTCTTGAGTAGGCCCAGGACTTTGAGTAAAGCATTGCTCTCCTTTTGCTATAAAACCAAAATGGTAACAGTACTTTGCGAAGGGGACATACAAGCTCACAGCATTCTTCACCCAAGTGAAGGGCCCCAGACAGACCTCCAGCACTGTGCTGGCAACTGTTCATAAGTGCGTGCCTGGAGGGACGTGTGGAGTAGTGCTAATAAGGTGGTCACAGCTTCAGTCATCGGAGGAAGGCTGTCAGGGCACACTCATCTACTTACGCATTTGTACGTTTTTTGTTTGTAAACAGCTGAGTCATCTCAATACTGGAAAAAATCTAAAAATATTGCTCAGAACAGAAATTATTTTGTGGTGATGATGGGGATGTGTAATCAACACTTATTATTAGTTCTGGTTGGATGAGCGGATTCCTCATTTTTTTCTTTAAGTATGTCTCATCCCAGGAGCTAGGATGACAATTGTCACACTCCAAAACAACTAATTTATATTCCTTTTCCATTATGGATGTTTTTCAGTGTGAACTCTGTCATCTTAGAGTCCTGTAAGCATGTGCACATACACATGCATGAACACATGTGTTCTCCATGCCCCTTTCAGCTGTGGTCTCCATGTTTCTTAGCTCAATGGCAGTGGAACCAAATACACCTGCATATGCTTGGGGACAGGGGGATGGCTGAGGAGAAAAGAGCACTTTGGTATACATTCATTCGAATTCTCTGTCCCTCGGATGGCTTCGTTTGGTTTCCTTGGTAGGTAGATTCATTTGTTTAATAACTATTCTGGGTACCTACTATTAATAGTTTAATAACTATTCTGGGTACCTGCATTAGACACATATTATATTCTGGAGGTTCAAGGACTAACAGGGTCCTTCGCAGTAAGTTCTCTGTTCATGGAGAGGCTGCCACAGGACCAGATAATTTTAATAGTGACCATAGATAGTTTGAGCGCACAAGGAGGAAGAAAAGCAGGGGGAGGAGGAGGGGAAGAGGAGGAGGAGAGAAGGAAAACAGGACAGAAGGAAGAAATAAGAACTTAGAGGAAATGATATGTAAACTGAAATCTCATCTCCCCCAAGGGAACTGAAGAGGAATATTGGAAGAGAAGTGCCAGAATGCAAGGAAAGACAGACACATATTGAGACTTCCATTCCCACTCCAATCCTGAGTGCTACAGCTTTGGACATTCATGGGCTGGACAAGGATAATGGTACCTTTTCTCACTTAATTTGAATTTGAAATAGAAAAATAGAATCTTCCCTGTGGTTCCATAATCATGAACTTATTGTCCTTTGCACCTGGAGGCTGGTTTTGATCAGGTAGGACAGTACCTATGTGAGTGGCTAAGATAGAGGGGCTTGGGTGGCAGTGTCCAGTGAGGCGTGGCAGAATCAAGTGAACCCCCAGCAGTGTACATCCTCAGTCTAAACTCCCCAAGGCACCCTCAATCACTCCCCCAGAGGAAAGAGCACATGACCGAAATGTGACAAGTCCAGAATTCAAGTCACCCTGAAGAAAGACAGTGAGATCAGGCCTTCCCGAGCACCAGGCAAGAGAGCCGTTTAAAGAAGTTCTAAACTGTTAAACACATTTTAAAAAAATAATTCAAAACAAAAACATGATGTAAAAAACACTTGGTAATGGAGTTAAAAGAGATCAAATAGAACATCTAGATGTACAAGTGACTTTTAGAATTGGCCAAAGGGAAGGAGAGAGAGAAACATGAAAGATGTTAAGAATCATGAAGGAGACGATAAATATAGTTACTGTCTCTTCAAAAAATAATTCATCCTTGCATCAACTAAAACCATTTAGAACACTGATTTGGAAGAATGACTAATAATTATCCTGTCCAGTAGGCATTTGTGGGGCCCAAGAAAAAGTATAAATGCAGGTCCACATAACACATGTCTAAATAGTCCAAAATTATAAGTCAAGCTAACAGATTGTTAAATAGTTTACATCCTCCATTCTTGGCAAATATGTCTTTATGACAATACAAAAATGTGTCAGGTAATGACTTGTATACGACTAAAAGTTGGCAGAGTATCAAAAATGACTAAATCAAATTATTAGCATGCATGTTTGGATTTTCTGTTGATTGACTGTTATTGGATACACAATGTGCAAAAATATACACCATGTATAAATTAATAGATAAACTCAACAAATTATTTCTCTTTTGTTCATTTGAAAAATTGAGTGATTTAGTGTTAATCACAAGATTAAGATATTCACTGTTACACCATATGAACAATGGAGCCCAGTGAATAAAACTAGATTTAGGTAACATATCCTAGTGAACTGAATAAAAAATATGACTGAACTTTGTTTCATTGACAGAGAAGTCTGTTAGACAACTCTCCTTAAGTTATCTTAATCATTTTTGAATGATCATTAGATTTAGAAATGATCTAACAACTTTACATTTAGGGATGATATAACCAACTGTTGTTGCAGAGAATGTAAATCATTATATTAAATCACATGAGTTGCTATCACTTAATCATTTACCATCTCTTAAAGTGATTGCAAAAGCAATAAAATCATAAAAAGATGAGTGTATCCAGATATACACGAACACAAACATAAGAGTAATACAATGAATGTGTTAGAATTCTCCAGAGAATCAGAGCCAATAGATGATGTATAGATAAAGAAGTTTATTGTGGGAATTGTCTCACGTGACTATGGAAGGCAAGAAGTTCACGATGTGAATCTGCTCATTGGAGAATAAGGAAAAACAGAGGTAGAATTCAGTTCAAGGCCAAAGGCCTAAGAGCCCAGGGAGCCAAGGTGTAGGCAAGGGGAGCTGGTGTTAAGTTCCTAGAGCCAGAATTTCTGCTGTCTGATGGCAGAAGATAGATGTCCCTGCTCAAAAAATGAGTGAATTTGGCCTTCCTCCTCCTTGTTGCTTGATTTAGGTCCTCAATGGACCAGACATGCCCGTCCACATTGGGGAGAGAGGGTCTACTGTACTCAGTCTGCTAATTGAAATGCTACTGCCTTTTGGAGAAATGCCTAAAGATATACTCAGAATAATGCTTGGATGTCCCTTAGCTCATTCAGGTCAACACATATAATTAAGTATTAAACATGAGTTGTTTAATATTTTTAAATATTCCTCAGTCACTATGTGCAGTGTGTGTAAAACCACATATTTGACTAAGAAGAGCAAAATGAGCATGGACTCAAGGTACTACTTGGAAATGCATTCTGTTGTGCAAGAATCTTTTGTATTAATTCTTTCAGAAAAGGAGGATTTGAAAAATTAGGTTAAGTTTTCTTTCACCTAAGTCTTCACATTCTAGCTGCACTAGGAAGGACCACAAATCTTGATACCATTTCAAATTATTTGCTATTTTTTTTGAGGTTCCAAACAGAGATTTTCTTGGGGTCTGAATATGTTAATCGTTAAGATCAGATGCTCACTGTTAAATGAATGAACAATAGAGCCCAGTGATAAAAGCAGATTTAGGGAAACATCACAGTAAACTTCAAGACACCAAAGAATAAGGAGATTCTTTGAACAGCCAGAAAGGAAGAACAAATGTTCTTACCAAGAATATGTTGTTGAAGAATATGCTTCTGGGAGAAAAATGACAGAACCCCAAAGAAAGGCAGGATACCCAGGACAGAACACTAAGCAAACAAATTAGTAAAATAAGTAAAGTAACATGAACTGTATAAAATAAAAATAACAGTAACAATAACAATTTAATAGATTACATTATTAATTTAATAATTTAAAAAATTTATTCAAATATTGATTAACATTAATTAATAATTATATGATTGATTTAATAATATATAAAGGTGCAACGAATGTATTAGCCAAAAATGTGACAGAAATGCAAGGCAGATAATTGAAAGTAAAGCACTCTGAGGCTCCTAGATGTTTTGGAAGAAAAGTGGAGATACTGGTTAACTTTAGATATTGAAAAATATATGTTCTACAAATTTGGGGCAACCAGCTAGCAATAGAAATATAATGTATGAATGTCAAATTAAGTGACTAAAAGTAATGATAAAAACTGTAAATGTAATAAAGAGAAACACAAAATAATGTCATAAATATAAATGTTAGTAATAGACTAAGCTTACCAGCTTAAACAGTATCAAATTTAATGAAAAGAAAAAATTCCAGTTATGATAACATATCTAAAATGAAAGTGCACTGAAATGTTAAACGAGAAGCATAAATGAAGTTACATGAGACAAATCACCTCAGAAAGCTAGTGAAACCACAGCAAAAATGTTATTATTAATTAATTAATATTATTAGCAAAAATATTTTAAGACAGAAATACACACATAAAATCACCACCTTATAATCAAAAAGTAACAACCTGCCAAAAAGATGTAAATTTGTTTGCAACTAATAGTAAAACTTCAAGTTGTATAATGCAAAAGGTGATAGAATCACAAGGAGAAAACTACAAATACATCATTATGGTGACAGAATTAGAGTGTGTGCTAAGTAACTGATTATCAACAAGGAAAAAATACATGTACCCATGTGTATACACACATATATTCATAATTGCGGGGGGTCACGGTCCATCCGGAACCGGCAGGCCGAAGAGGCACCCCCACATTCACCTAGCAGTGGAAGTCAAGAAGAGCTGGAGCCGACTGGCTGCCGGTTCCCAGCCCTCCACGCAGGACAATCAGACACGTCAGGGAGACCAGTCAGAGCAGGCACTCGTTTATTTGCGGAGCAGGCATTCAACTTATAGGGCCATTTGGCCAATCACAGACAATGCACGTAGCCAGCAGCTGTCCATTTGGCAAGGCACACAAGCCCCCTGAATTCTGTTCACAAGCTAATGACGTTCGCGGAACCAACAGTAAACCAATCACATAGTCCCTCCTTCCTCCGTGCCCTTCCTGTTTACACACTTTTCACAATGGCTAGTCGCCATCTTAAGGGCGTAGCATGGAGCTAGCTCCCCACACATAATAAATGGCCACTACTCAGGCACTCTTCACAAAGTTAAAACTGGCAATTAGTTTCATAAGTTTCAATCTAAAATATAGAAAACTAAATCCAGCAATTAGAGTACACACTGTTTTGCTCTTTTTTTGTTGTCGTTTTTTGGTAACAGGGATTGAACCAAGAAGGGCTCAACCACTGAGCCACCTCTCCAGCCCTTTTCTAAAATGTTTTATTTTGAGACAGAGTCTCACTAAGTTGCTTAGGGCCTTGCTAAATTGTTGTTTCCGGCCCCGAACTTGAGATCCTTCTTTCTTAGCCTCCTGGAATATAGGCATGTACCATCACTCCCAGCTATACTACACATTGTTTTGGAGAAGTTATGATAATCATGTAAAATTTATAACAATAAAATAATTTACTAGAGTCTAACTGGATACAAAAGTAACTGCTAATTACACATCATAAGATAAAAGTAAAATAAAAAATATAACAGAAGAAACATTCAATTCCCAATGTCAACTAAGGAAAAAACCCCAAAGCTTTAAGATGTACGTAAATAAACTTAATAGGACATATATAAGAATGATGAATTTAAAAATTTAATCAAATGATATGATTATAAATAAATATACTAAATAATAGGATTAATGTTGTGATATTCTATTTTAAAAAGGAAACACTAAATGGTGTAAAGATGCCAGGCCTATAAGTATATTACTAATACAATTTCAAAGAAATTTTAAATGTATTTTGATGAGCCATACCTACCATTTATTTGGAAGGAAATATGCTTAAAAATAAGCAGGACTTTTTTTAAGAAGGTACATTGGGGAGAAATTGTCTTATGAGAAAGTGATGCAAGACAACAATTGAAATAACATAGCTTTGCATAGGAGCAGGGAGAGAGAACAATGGAAAATGAGTCCAGAAGTAGAGTAATGCTTAAATGGATGTTTACAAATAATGAGTTTCAAGTATCTAAGATAATAGATAAAATTTAGGTATTTTAAATATCTTTTGATAGAAAAGCCAAGATTATAAAAATTCAGACCTCTACAGTTATACATAGATCAGAAATCCCTATATTTTGCTTATTTTGATTTGTTATCAAGGGAAGATGATTTTAATAGGAGGATAGCCATACAAGAAGAACAAAGAAACCTTTTAAACAGAGTATTAATCAGGAGGTACAGTCCAAAAATTGACATATCTTATCACATGAAGGTCCAGAAATCAACTAAAAATCTTGTTGCATCTAATCATTGCTAAGTATATTGAGTACTTCCAAGATGCCAGGCAGCCTTCTCAGTCATTTAATAGGGCTTCCATCTAAGCCTTCAGCCAACGCATATGGCAGATGCTGTTACTACGCTCATCTTATGAAGGAGAAATTGGGGCAAAATTTTGAATAAAACTGGGAAGCTGCCTGAATAAATAGTGATGGGATTACCTATTCAGCTTTTTAAATATGGATATCTATCTACATACATCAAATGATTCAATGCAAAATATGAAACCAGGATAAAATTTTGAAAGCATAATCACAAGGTGATAAAGTCTTTCTAGTGAAGAGAAACCCAATTGCTTTTTTAAGTTACTGGATGATTTACAGTGAGTAATACCAGGGTGGTAGCTGAATGGAGTCCTGAATGGAGTCCATTGTTGTGTGTGTGCGTGTGTGTGTGTGTGTGTGTATGTGAAGATGAAATAAACTTTCTTGAAAGGAAAAAACCAATGGAGAAAAGTAGGATTTTGGAAAATTAAGGAAACAAAAATATATGAGGAAATAACAGGCAGTAGGTCTGGGGCTGGGATGAGATTTGTTATGGACTAGCAGATAAGATATCTCACATTCTAAACTGGATGAAGTTTGGGGTTAGAAATTAGGCTTTTATGGTGGCTCCTATATAAAAAGTTGAGTGACTTTTTCTAGCAGTGCTCAGTTATGAGAGGAAAGAAAGCAATTTGGAAGTGACAGAGGTCTGTGGGTGCTGCAAAAGGAAGGGATAAAGAGGAACCTGGGGCTCCGGGGAGAAGGTGGTTCAAGAATGAGTAGGTCTCTGGGGCCCAGCCTGAGTAGGACTGAGGGTTGGTTGAAGACTGAGACACTACAAAGAAAAAAAATATAGATGGCTGAAAAGTGGAATGGCAGACGTAATGGAAACAGGAAGAAAGATCCAAGAAATGCTAAGAAATGATAATACGGATAAACTAGGATTCAGTGGATTGAGGAGGAGAGAAGCATCCATTGTGACTTCTATGCTTCTGTCTTGGACAATCATGTACATTACAAATTAGGAAATAGGAAAGAGAGCAGGATAAGGAGGAAAAGGATAAATTCAATCATGAACAAACTGATAAATTCAGTTGCCGATTAGACCCTGTGTCTACACTTACCGAGGGTCAACTGCAGCTGAAAATTCACATGGTTTGCATAACTTAAATTACAGTATATTGTTAAAATGGTTATATTTTATTATTAGCTCTTGTTATCTCTTGTTACTGTGCCTAATTCATAACCTTGATATGCATGTATAGGAAATCACGTAGGATCTGTAGAGTTCAGTACTGTCCTCAGCATCAGGCACCCAGTGGGGTGCTTGGAAGGGGGGTGGACTGTGCTATAGATCCAGCAGTGCCTTATAGGTCCAGTGTGACAAAGGTTCTATAAAGGGAACTCGGGAATACGAGGCAGCACAAACTCTGTCCTGTTTAAAGGAAGCCTGGGGGCTTTGTACTCTATCGCATCAGGCATCGGTTATGGATCTGCCCAAGCTTCCCACTTCCCAGCAATGACAGCTCTTGACTTGTCCAGGCAGAGTGGCCCCAGCAGCCCTAAGATGGCCTTGTGAAGGCTGCAGGAGCAAGGCCCGTGGAACTGCTGGACAGGTACAGAGAACAGGAGAGGAGATCCTTGGGGAGCCAGTCAGAACATGAAGCTTCTGGAGAGGGATCTAGGTTTAGACTTCGTCAACCTATTGGCCCAAACTGGGACAAGAAGCAGTTGAATTCCTGAAGCCAAAGGGTGCAGGAGGTAAAAATGATCCTTGAGAATCTCTGACATGTAAAGGAGAAAGGCCTTTGAAGAAAGCTGAGAATTGAAAAGTCTGAAGAGTGGCGGCCCCTGGAAACCTCCTGGGGGCTAATGCTTGTGGCTTTTGCTGTTCCTGTTGGGATCGTCCACACACTCACACAGCTGTTCTAAAGGAGCCAATAGTGAGAGAACCGTGGAGAGCATTCACCAGAAGGGTACAGAGACCTCTCCAGGAAGACCCGTCCTCTGCCTGCCTGCTTTCCACTGAGGCCCCTGCCAAAGCCACAGGACCCCTCCAACGGCCGAGGCTCCCCCTGTGTGAACACAGGGAAAAGCCTTCAGCGTGCTCAGTCTTCCAGACCAAGCGCAGGGTTTCTAATCAGGCAGTCTACAAGACATCACCAGAGCACAAACATTCTACAGGGACAAAGGAAAATCGCTTCAGGGGCTGGAAAGAGGCTTGGGAAATATTTACATAAAACCCTGCCTGAATGAGACTGTGCTCAGACCTTACGGTCCAAATCCCAAACAGGAAACAAAGCTATAGGAATTATGGTGACTCAGAAGCCGATCTCACTACCTACTTCCCCGGCAGGAAGGAAGAATACGGAAAGCTGGGAAACTGGACTAGAGCAGAGAATGGGGTGGGAGGATCTTTCTCGCTGTCCAGGAAAAAGCCTTCCAAGATGATAAATCTTTAGGACTCTCATTCGCTTTTGCCCTCCAGATCCGCCCCGCTTCCCATTTTAAAGGGCAAGATTTGGCAGCTCTATTATTATTATTTGTTATCCAATTAATTATTGCTTCAATAATACATGTTTATTTTGGAAAGATGATGAAATTCCAAAAATCATCTTTTAAAAGATTATTGTCCATCTCTCTTTAAATAAAAAATATTTTGCATATTTTACATGCACAAAATGATTTGAGATTACATTGTGTTTTGTATGTTCACACACTTAAAAATCATGTTATGTCTATAGAATGTGACTTCATACAAAGATCACCATCATTTCAGCTGCTTGACTATTGCACATCTTTGTTCTTTCTTCTCATTTTAAAACTCAGCACAAGTGCTTGTCTGGCACCCAGTAGGTACCTGGCTTCTGTTGCATTGTGTGATCTATGAACACATGCACATTCTAGGCAGAGATATTAGTTATATTTGGAGAAAAGTTATCACTGGCTGGTAGAGAAGTTACAATCTGAGGAAGAGCTGCATCCAGATATGATACCTCCTGCTGAGTAAATAATATCAAGTTATTCTCTGATTTTACAAAAATATTTAAAATCAAAGTGCAAGCTTAATGTGATCATGGGTATTGAAGTCCTGTGAAATCTTAGAATCCCAGAAAACTATTTCCATCACACCTACAGCCCAAGTTCCTCCTTACCCCATCCTAGATTAGGATAAGAAAGAAATACAAAATATGCTCCTTGACAAGGAAGAAAATATAGTCTAGGAAGACAATGTAAGCAAAAGAAAAATGTTATTCCTGCCATTCTCTCTACTGCACCAACAGACAATTCTGATTTTTTAAAACATCTTCCCCTTATATTTATATCCCAATCTTTGGACTTCATCTGCCATGTCTGTAATTTGTGTTAAGATGATTCCAAATACTAGTGAATGCAGATTCTATATTCTTGCTAAAAAGCTATTTCTTTATGTCTCACCTGTCCATTTCATTCCTTTTATCTTGACCTCCATATTCCCAGAGCCACACTTTCTTTTTTCTCTTAACTCTTGCAATTCATGGCTAGCTTCACTACTTTCTGCCATCCAAGTAACACCCGGATATGACCTTAGTTGGCTTCTGAAATCAGAAGATCAATCCCTTCAGGGTGACGAGGGCATAGACCAGCTACTCTACCTTCTAAAGCACTGGATCCCAAAGTCAGCCATTCACACTTTTCCATGAATGCCCTAGCCTTCTTGTTTTCTTTTATACTGACCGTATGAATTTACTTCTGATTTCCAGACTGTTCTTTGTTCACAAGAATGTCTCAGACCCAGGATACAAATCAATGCATTCTCAGCTTCAGTGTTACATTGACAGCTGCCCAGGAATCTTTTCATTCCTGCCTTATGATTTTTCCATGGCAATATCCACAGGTTCTCTTCCAAGACTTTTCCAGACCCCCTTAGTCCAGTCTTTGTGAATTGTTTGCCTCTAATTATTCATTCTTTGTTATTTTCTAACAGAATCCCTCTTTTATTTAGGCAGCAAAATGTTCTGCCCCAGAGTAAAAATTGTGAATGATCTAAACCAGTCATTTCAATCCCATTTCCTCTGCTAATTATCGATCGTGGAATGACCCCTGATTAGTTTTGGCCAATGAGAGCGAGATGTTTGCTGGTGACTTCTGGAAAAGATTATGTCCATAGTCCTATGTGTTTAGAAATGTGTTTCTCTTCTAATTCTGTTCTCTCCTCTTTGGAGTGATCATGTGACACTGTGATGCTTGAATCTGCAAGAGCCATCCTACCACTTCAGGGGAAGGTGGAGAAAGTTTCAAAGAATACAACTCATCCTGGAACTGCTTACTACCAGACTTCTTATAATGTGAGACAACTAATTGCCTTTAAATTACTTTTAGGAATTATGCTACTTATAAACAAAAATATCCTAACAGACCCACTTATTAAAAGTTCCAATGCTCGTAACTGCTTCTTGATCTCAACAGATATTGCTTTGTATTTCTGTAAGACCCAGACTGTCCAGCAAGGGCACAGATGAGCCATTACCTATTCTATTCTTCCTCTTAGCAAAATTAGTAGATGTGTCTTTTTGCTAGAGTTTCTTTGCTTGTACTTAATCTAGGAAATTGTTCCATCAATCCTTTGTTTTACCTGAATCTTTCATCTTTTTATTTGCCTAGGCGGGATTCCCATCGTGGTGTTGCAGGGATGAGCAAACACAGGTCACCCAGAACTGTACATACAAGGCCCATAATGTTTATTAGTCACAAATACTCAGTCAGGGGAGAAGGACACCACAGTGGTAGCACTTTGGCACAGTGAACAGCTAGGGGTGTGGCGTCAGACTTTGCAGTACCAAGGTCAAGTGTCCTCTGGTTCCTATACGAGTAATGTGATCAACCTGTTTGAATAATTTTGTGGATTGGAATGAAACTGAAGCCTGCTGTTTGGGGTTATGCAGGAGCTGTCCTGGTCCCCATGATGTTGTGTGATGCTGTAGGCTGGGTATTGAGTGTCCTCAAGGCCCATGTATTAAAGGCTTGGTTGTCAGCCTGTAGCACTATTGGGAGGTGGTTGGCACCCTAGGATGTGGGTCTTAGTGGAAGGGAGTGAGTTCATTGTGGATATGCCTTTGAAGGGGATTTTGGGACCCTAGCTTCTCCTCTCTTCCTCTGTCCCTGCTTCCTGGCCAACAAGAGGTGAACAGACTTTTTCTGTTCAATAATCATATCTTTAACTTATTTTCTAGTGCTAGTGTGAATTTTCTCTGGTTCTGACTTTATAGATTCAATATCCTCTGAGATTTCTTTGCAAGTTTGATTACAGGTTTTCTAAAATTGTCTTCTGCTTCTTTCAATAGCTATGTTTCATAAAATACATTTAGTTATTGAATATGCCTATTTACAAATTTTCAATTTTTCTAATTTATAGAGTTAAATGGGTGCTTTTAGATATCTTCTGGGTCCATATTTAAATTATTAAGACTCTTTAGTAGTTGGAAAATTAAGATTTATTCAAGTCGAACTTTGCCAGATCACATATCCAGAACTTTGAGTGGAAATAGATACTGTGTATAGTATTCCAGGGAGGCAGGTTATTTCTGTGCTTGAAAGTGTCTTTTGCATACCTGTCATGGACATCTGAACATGACTGTGCCACTGGGCTCCTCTCTGGCTGGCCTCATTAGCAGCAGTTGGAATATTACCCATATTTTACCTAGCTTGTTCTTGACTTTGCAAATGAAAGGAGCAACTTCCAAAGAAGTGTCTCTGCTTCCCCCAAGAAATCAATGAATAAACAATAGGCCTTTTTCCCCCAGAGAGACTTCTCCACTTTTATTGTTTTATTTTTTGCACTCAGAGATGTTACTGTAGTGCTGTTAGGTAGCAAGTGCCATTTTCACAGACGTTTTCTGTTATGTGATGAACAGTAAGTTACTCAGTAATTCCATCAATCCTACATCACCTCAGGTACATTTCCAATGTCCTTCTTTAATGCTACTCAGTGTTGGCATGTTGATGGAACTCTTCCCTATTTATAGTGTTAATACACATGTCTCCATTATCCTATTATTAGGATTACTTTTCAAAGAAATTTTGACACAGGAGATGCTTCTCTTCTTTTTATATTGATATTTTAAACAAATAGCTGACTTTCTCCTAATTGCTTATCAAGAACTCACTTTTATTTATTCTTTTTCTCTCTTTTTTTGTTATGATTGATTCAAGTGAGAAGAGAAGAGAGAACTTCTTTAGGGCAAGAGGATACCTGATAGTGGTTGCCCATTATTTTCTTTTTAAACTGAACTAAATTTTAATCTGTTCCTAGCTAATAACGAAGTCATGACTTCTGTCTGTGACAGTCAGAATAGGTTTTTGTGCTGTACTAATATTAATGGCTTTAAACAACTGCAATACATCTTTCATTGGTGGTGTGTGCCCTTTGTGGGTTGGCAAGGGACTCTGCCACACAATTTGTCTTTATGTTCAGTCTCAAGTTGAGGGAGAACATCTAAATCTTCAGCCACCATGGGAGAGGAATGAAAAGGGGACATTTGTACTGGCTTTCCAAGGTTTCAATGGAAAAATAACACACATCAATTCCAATCACATTTCATTAGCCTAAACAAGTTGGGGAAACATGATATTTAATGCACCACAGAGAAGAGAGAGCTGGAATATTTATGGACAATTCTAATAACTACCACATTTCCTATCATTTTTAACCTTTAACAGTCATGCCAACCCAAACTTCTAAAAATTCCCTCTTTGTTTTCCACAACACACAATACCAGTGGCCTCTCTTTCTAGCTCTCTGATTGTTTATCGTATTTTTCTCCAACTTCTTTTATTTTCATGATGACCTAAGTGTAGTTGATCCTTAAATTTCTGTCCTAGTTCATTTTCCATTTTATCTTTCTTTCTGTCCTTGAGTGACCCTATTGTCATATTCAAATATCTGCATGTCTACCCAATCTTTAATCATTCATTTAGCATGCATTTTCAGTCTTGCTTGTCCTATGAGATATGATCTTTACCTTTGAGAAAATCCAAGATTTGTGAGAAAAGCAAAGGTCAAACAATTTCAGTAAAAAAAAAAGCTGTATGTTTTAACAGATATGTGGTATATGTAATATCGAAACTTGGAATTTGATGAGTATGATAATTAATAAATTTGAAATGGCAGTATTCAAAGTTATTCTCATAAAGTTGAGTGTGAAAAGTAGTCATGATAGCTCACAAAACTTGGTTGAAATGTTTCACTTTATCACTTTTAGGTAAAATTTGCTTTATGAACATCCACAGGCAAAAACTCTGGTAGGAAATCAACTTGAAGAGGAAGTACCAGGAGAGATGACCAGTTCATATCGAAAATTTCGCGCAGATACTTTCTAGGTGTGAAAAGATTTCTCACTGGGAAATTTGAAACTACAGATGTTAATGTTCAGTATTTTCTCTAAATTGATTAGACATTACAAAAACTTGTTCTCTGTTCTTGGAGGTAAAAAACTCATTTTTCTGTTAAGGAGAACTCTCTATACATCAGTGCCTCAAAAATATTTATGAAATAAAATAAAATCAATTTACCCTTAAGAGAGCTGGATTTTTCATCCTAATTATTACCTAGAGGTTAACAAAATATTCGTAGTTACAGGAAGCTGGGGAAAGTGGCAGGTAGGGGTAGATGATCAATGAGTACTAGGTTTGGGTGTACTATTGCCCAGTAGGATGACTACAGATAACAATAATATACTGTATATTTCAAAAACCAAAAGAATGCCTTTTTAACGTTTTCACCATACAAAAGTGATAAATGTTTGAAAAAATTTCAACTGATTTAAAGATTATACCATGTATGCATGTATCCAAAAACTACACATAGGGGCTGGGGTTGTACCTCTGTGGTAGAACGTTTGCTTAGCATGATAAGGCACTGGGTTCAATCCTCAGCATCACATAAAAACAAATAAATAAAATAAAGGTATTGTGTCCATCTACAACTAAAAAAACCTACACATAAATATGTATAATTTTTGTTTTTACATCTTTGTTAAAATACATTTAAGAAAAATCTACATGGAATATAAAGAAGATAAATAAAAACAATAGCTACAAGTTTTTTATGTTTTATTTTTACTTTTTTTAAAATATATTTTTAGTTGTAGATGGACACAATATATTTCTTTATTTATTTTTATGTGATGCTGAGGATCGAACCCAGTGCTTCACACGTGCGAGGCAAGTGCTCTACCACTGAGCTACAGCCCCAGCCCTATTGTGTTATTTTAGATTACAGATTTGGATCTGCCACTGCCTATGTGTGAACAAGTCAGTCTGCTTTGCTGTGGTTTTTTAACAATAAAAGTAGAATGATAAATTATTTCAAATCATAAATGGATGGCAATAAGGAACATTTTGCTTTGTATATTAGATTTATGTGTATTTGGGTTGTCCAAAGAATTCAACATCCTTAAAATTCCTAATCCCCAAAGCTAGATCCTTGAGTGTGGAAGTGAAATGGTGTAAAATGGTCACAGTAAGTTTAGAGCGGTCAATATTCACCATTCCTAGAAGCAAACATCTGACATCAGCATACAAATAAATACAAATAAATATTTTCCCATAAAATTCAGTAAATCTCTGGCATTTCTCAAATTCAGTATCACATGGGAGAGGAAAAAAGGTAAGAGAGAAAGAAACAGACTTTCCATTTCAGGATGTGCACAGTCTCTAAATTCAATTTTATATTTTCATAAATAAAGATCAGTTAATCGCAAACATTTACAACCTGATGTAATGCTTTTGGAAGAAAGTCCTTTATAGGTTGGACTTACACTAAGATAATTCAAACTATTGAAAAGGCCATAATTAAGCACCTTTTGCAATTTAAAGACAAGTATATATTTGATAAAACCAAATGAGCCTAGAGGATGACTGTGTTGGGTTGAAACCTGTAGAGGGACGGTCATTCTTAATTCAGAGCATGAGAATAAATGCCCACACCTAATTCCAAAACAAAAGGCACATGTCTAGGGCTCTGAACAAACTCAAGACATTTCATTAGCAGGTGAGACCCTAAATGACTCTGGAGGAAAACGCATCTTAATCAATCTTAATCACGAATTATGCATAGGTCTTTGCATATGCTGTCATTGGCAACAGTCACTGTGGCAATAATTTTAGCTGATGACTAAGCCACAGATCTGTGTATAAATCAAGTGCTCCATCATGCTCTCTACTAAATCATGTTGACACACTTATTTAACATATTAAACTCCAGAATAGTATGTTTTTAAATATGTAATAAAGGGTTTAGCTTTTTACGTATCATTTCCATTTGCTTTTTAAACTACTTTGTCATTTTGGTGCAGAATATGGATAAAAGTTGAGTGACTTACATTACAGATTTGAGTAGATGTGCTTCATAAAAACCAAATGTAGCCAAGGATTACTTAAGCTATGTTTTTCTCACAGTGTCCTTTTGAAAATGGTACATTCAGCCTGACACCTTGAAACGAGACTTACACAGTTTTCAAAATTCTGTTTTAGTTCCTTGCTTGGCTCTGAGAAGTGTGATTTCTTTCCCTAACAGAACTTATGAACCTTTCCGTTTAATATATTTCGGTTTGGAACTCTGACTTCTCAGCTTATTGTTTGTAAGGAAATGGCCAGGAAAGATCATACATCAGCCTTTCTGAGTAAAAATAATGAATGGGCATTTGAAATGAATAAACGCTCGTCTTCCCCTCTGTCCCACCAAGGCCACGTGTTTGCCTTGTGCCTCATTTCCCACAACTGGAAGCTCCCAGCTGAATAATCAGATCCAACATGCTGAGCTAATTGAAGAAAGGTGCTATAAAAACACAAGGTACTGTTATTATGGTCATTTTCCCAGACCTTGGGCTTCCCCACCCACTTCCTCTCAATTTACAATGACATGGCCAGCGTGGCCTCTTCCAAGTGGGCACACATCTGACAGCAATACCTCTGGTGCCCCCAAGTGGTTCTCTTGCGTAGAAGTCACTTGAACCACAGTCTGTTCTCCACAGAAATTCTTTTCCTGAACAGGCCAGTTTAGAGGGAAAAGATACACAACAAAAATGCCTAAATCCTTTTAGGTGAATATAGGTAAGAGGTATTTCCACATGGGAACGTGCCAGGAGCGTTAGCTGCTATTTAAATGTAACATCAGCTTCTCTTCTGAGTGGTAAAGGTACAACAAATAGTTTCTTGCTAACTTAATCACTCAACAAGTTGTTAAGACAAATTGTCCTCTCCTTAAGCAGGAGCTGCATTATAGATTTTTGAGGGATTTGGAAGTATTTAACAGACAGCAAGTCATTTCTAAATGCTTCACAAATCTGTATCTTGTCTCAAATCTACCACTCTCTGGCTGGATGAGATCAGACCAGGTATCTGTCCTGACTAACCCAGAATTTCTGAATGCCTGGAAGGAATGCCTTGAACCAGTGAGTGATTTTTAAAGTTATCAGCTGGTTTAATCAGCTGAGATCATTTTATGGAAGAAATATTTAGCCAAACCCCAACATTTAGAATAAGTGATGGTGGAACCATCAGGCTTAGTCTGCACTGAAGAGGCTGAGTTTTGTCTCTTGAAGTTTTTATTTTTCTCCCAAAGTCCCTGATATATACTGAAAAAGCCATATAGTTGCTTGGGACACATAAAAGACACTGCACTGGTTTGTCTGTATTGCATATTTAAGCTCCAGTTAAAAATGCTTTACAATATCATTTTATTAATTTACTTATGGATATTTAAAAATTTAACCTATTATTCTTCCATAAAACTGTTTGTTTCTACTTTAATAATCACTGTGTGCATTCTGGCAATGAGTTACAAAAAGTGAACTCTCAGAGTTTCTATGCTCTTGCTTTTGAGGCTTTATAAATCTAATAATTCTACTAAATTACACACACTGCTGAGAGATACTCAGCTCGATGTTGGATTATGGCAGGACAAATAATCTGGTTGAGACATAATCCACTTGATGAGATTTTTAAGCCCATATAGCATAAAATCATAATAGAACACTACAGGAGTGCTGGGATTTATTTGCACAGTAGTTAGATAAGTTTATGACTGTTCAGAGGAAGAGGAGACTAGTGGGTTTTGTAGGAGTCAGAGAAAGTATAAAGTGAGATGAGCTGACCATTGAAATGTGGATGGAAAGGATCAGAGACTGATGGATACCATTTTAAAAGTCTGGAGTCAGGACTGAACATACAGAACCCAGCTTTGTGAGGCTGCATAGTAAGCAGGAGGACCCTCGGCTTTGGAATGAGGAGCTTGTGGCTTGGGCTTGGTGACACTGCAGCCAATGGAAGAATGCTTGTGAGGACACAAACAGTATCTGGTACCAACACAATATCTGACGCCCAAACGTATGAATTTCTTTTCCTCCATTAAAGGCTGATGTGAGGAAAACATGAATCCACTCTGTTCCCATTTACATATAATTTTTACCATGTAAAAGATTAAGAGATTGCAAGGTATTTACTGTTCCCGTTTACAGAGTACATTCTATTTAGAAACATAAAGTTTTACCTTTGAGGAGATAATTACTTTGGGGGAAGGTCATTTAGTTTTTATATATTTTTTTCCAGCATATCTCTCTTTTTTAAATTAATTAATTAAATTTTTAAAATGCATTTCAAGTCATAGTACACATATAGAGCTCAATTTTCAATCTCTTTGGTTGCAAACAAGACAGAGTCATACCATTTGTGTCTTCATACATGCACCTAGGGTAGTGATATTCATCTCATTCCACCATTTTTGCTACTCCTATTCCCCCATCTCCACCCCTCCCCCCCACGTTCCCCGTCCCATCCAAAGTTCCTCCATTTCTCCCATGCTCCCCACCCCCTTTTTTATCAGCATCCATTTGACCCAGCCATCCCACTCCTCGGCCTATACCCTTAAGACTTAAAACAGCATACTACAGTAATGCAGCCACTTCGATGTTTATAGCAGCATAATTCAAAATTGCTAAACTGTGGAAGCAACCTAGATGCCCTTCAATAGATGCATGAGTAAAGAAACTGTGGTATATACACACAATGGAATATTACTCAGCAATAAAAGAGAATAAAATTATGGCATTTGCAGGTAAATGGATGGAATTTGAGAACATCATGCTAAGCGAAGTAAGCCAATCCCCCAAAACCAAAGATCATTTATTTTAAATATGTAAATATGTGATGTTAAGAATTGTTATAATATATTCAAGCATGAATACACGTAATTATAGGAAAAGTTTCTCACTGTCATGTAAGCTCACCTAAGCAACTCCATATCCCAAGACCATGCTGCACCATGATCACCAGGTATCAACTAGCCAAGAAGTGGATATGCATATTATTGGTAGTCTAATTTGATAAAGGAACACTAAAAGTTCACTCCCCCATAATTAAGTTGATTTAAATGGTTTTCCTCCCCTTATGTTGCCATTGTTTTCTCATTTTCATTTCGTGCCTGCTCATGTGCTTTCTGGCTGTGGAATGGAGTGTTGTGTGACCAGAAAACATGATTCTGCCTAACTGTATCCTGCTAGTTCAGTGCTAGGAAGTGCAGAGGACCTGGAGGTGTGGACTCAAGTAGGTTCCTAAAATCGGCCTATGTCAGTTTGGTTTACCCCTGAGGAGCAGACTTGGTGTTGATCAAATATTGTGGTCCAATCTAAGAAAGAACACTAATAGAATGTCCATCAGTGTATTTCATCACATCCAGGCCAAAGGAAAGAAAATAGGGTAATTTCAAAGATGCCAGAAATGTATTTGAAAATAAAAACTCAAATCTGAAAGATATTTTAGTCACTTGGAATTTTAAAATATATTCAAATAAATAGGAAAATAGGTTTGCTGGAAGAAAAGGATATATAAATATCAGAATGGAGGATGGAGAATTGCTCTATGCAGATAATGCACCTACCAGGAAAATCAAGAAGTTACTTTGACAACCATTTAGAACCAAGAGATTCAATTTAAGTGATTATAATACTTACATATGAAAGTGATTTTGTTCTCTATAATAGCAATAACAGCTTATGATGTGAACGGAATTTTTCCATTCATAAATAGGAATAAAAATAAAAACTATGAATAAAACATAACAAGAAATATTCCATGAAAAATTTAGGAAGACATAATATAAAATGTCTTATGGAGACACATCTTGCTGAAATTTAGAGTTTATTTATTTGGCTGCCTCAGCCTTGGAGTTACAAGTGGTAAATTATTATTTTAATACAATTATCAAAACTGTTTCTCTGTGCCTTGAGCTGAGAATTTTGGACTTTAAAGTAATTGGAGTAGCAACTTTGGTATATTCACCACTATTAGAAGCAAGAAGTTCACCTCAGAACCCTTGAAATTCTTAAGACTTACCTGCCCTTTCATCCACGGGTGGTGTAGGCTTCCAAACTATATATTTAATGGGCTTCCTATCATAGGTGAAATAGCCAATGCATGTCATTCAACTGCTGAGGTTCCAGCCCTTAATTGTACTATGAGTTTTTAATTGCTTTCTGCACCAATAAAGCCAGGTAGGAAATCCTAAATTTCACCAACCTCTGCAGTGGACAGGTTGCCAATTGCAATCATTTCCAAACTCATGCAAACATTCTCTTAATTTTTGTATGAGTTTAGACACAAGCTCCCAAGTCCAACTTATCACATTAAGTGTCCAACAACACATTATTGTAAGCAAGAGTGAAGACTTTGTGTGCAAAGAAAAGGACGAGTGAAGGAATTTACGGAAACTCTTGAGATGACAGAGAAATAAACTTGTGGTTTTCAAAGATAGGAGAATGCTCCAAAGTATGACCCAGTGTTTTTCTGCCACTGCTGGGATTCAGGTGGCACCCATGACAGATGATGGACCCTAATGCCACTGTCACTGCAGCTGTGGGGACACAGACGCAGCTGCTGCCTCTATTATTATTTGCCAATACAATATTTACTTTCCATTATGAGTCATGGTAGGGAGGTAGGCTTTTCTGATTAGGATTGCATAAACCATGTGACCACAACTTGAGCTAGGGAGTCTGGGAATGCAAATATCTTGTGCTTGGTAGGGAGACTTTGTCCCTTCAGAAGAAGGGGTCCATACCTGTAGGAAAGGGTTCTATGACAGGGCTACAAAACCAGTGACAAGTACCAGTAGGAGCAGAAGTCCCTTTGCCATCTACTTTCTTTCTCAAAACCTTCTCCACATTTCTCTTATTTTATGTCTCCAAAAAGTATCTTAAGACTAATATATTTTCAAATTATTAAGTAGAATTCTGATTTTCATTATAGTAGCCTTAAACCAATGAGATAATTTGAAAAAAAAAAGTCACATTTTTTTGGTGTTCAGTATTTCTATCCAAGAAATTCCAATCCAACAGATTCACACATTTATCTGTTTTATAATAGTTTTTATATATCTTCACAAAGGGATCCATTTACTAAATTTAATCTAACATAATTTTTTCAGATGAGGTCTATTTTAAAACTGGCTATTGCCAATATGCAGAAAAGCTATTGACATAAATTTCCTATATTGAAATATAACACACATATAGAAAAGTGTGCATGTCTTGTGGATACAGGTCAGTGGATTTTCATAAATCGAACACTCTTTCATAATCAACGTCCAGACCAAGAAACATAATTTTACCAAAACCTGACACTAGTGGCATCACCCTGGCATATATATCTTGAAATCCATGAATATTGCTTGTTATGGATGAACTTTAAGAAAAACTGAATCTCTAAGAAAGATCCCAGTGTCTAATTGGACCTAAATTCCAGATGGAGCCTGGCAGCCATTTGCTGACTAGGGAACACATATACACTCTGGGTTCCCAGAAGAACTATAAACTGAACTTTGTGGCCATTGCCCAGCTACTTTCCTGTTTCAACTGCCAAGATAGTCAGCCTTCCGCAAGGCCAATTTCATACCCAAACCCAACCAATGAGCTGTTAACTGCAGTCAGCCAATCAGGACTGAGCACCTGGCTGACTGGCATCCCTCATTTGCATTTCTTCCTCAGCTAACTACTCCTATGCACTCTGGGTCTCTTGGCATCCTTACATCCCCAGCTCTGCCCTCCTAACACAGGAGATTCCCGGGCAGCTTGAGTCTTCCATTGTTCCTTGCTGTGTCACAGAAAATTCTTAAGACTGGGCTGATGGAGGGTTTGCCTCCATGCTTCAAAAGAATGTAAAACTTGTCTACATGTAAGTATACAATATTGGATCACCTAAATACATAAATCTAAGATATTATAAATATAAATACATAAATCTGAGATATTATAAATCTAACAGAGAAGTAGAGAGCAATATAATTATAGTAGCAGAATTCAGTACTTCACTTTCAACAATGCACAGATCATCCAGACTAAAGGAACTAATAAGGAAATAGAGCACTTGAATAATCTCGTAGACCCAATGGACCTAACAGACATATACAGAACATGTCATCCAATACCCATAATCTTCTTAAGAGTGTTTTGATCAATCTCTGGAACATATTATACATGGACCACAGAATGAGAATTTTACACATGTAAGAAGATTGAAATACCATATGTTTTTTCTGACCACGGTTCTGTTAAACTAGAAATTGGTAAAAAGAAGGAAGACTGGAAAATTCTCTAATAAGTGGAAATTAAGCAATATATCCCTGCAACCAATGTCAAAAGAGATCAAAAGAGAAGATTTTAAAATACCTTGAAATCAGTGAGAAAGGAAACACACAACACACCAAAACCACGAGATGCAGCAAAAGCAGTTCTAGAAGGCAAGTTTGTGGTGATAGATGCCTATGTTAAAAACACAATGATCTCAATAAATGATTCCACAGAAAATGTAAGAACTAACAGAGAAATACTGTAATGTAGCAAAACAGAAAATCAACATTCAAAAAACAGTTAACAACAAATCATCCAAAAAAGAAATTGAGAAAACAATACTATTTATAATGGCATAAAAATGCGTAAGAAGAAACTTTATCAAGCAGGTGAAAGAGATGTACATTGGAAAGTTTTAAAAATATTTGATAGAAATGTTTTTAAAAACACAAATAAATGGAAAGATACCCTGTGTTCATGGATCAGAGCAACTGATATCTTTAAAACATCCATACTACCACAGTGTTTTACAGATGCAATGTAATCCCTACCAAGATTCCAATGGAAGTCTTTACAGAAACAAACAAATGAGCCTAAAATCCTGCCCTCTCCTCAAACCTGAATAATCCAAGCAATCTTGATTAGGAAGAACAAAGCTAATGGTATCTTATTTCCTGATTTCAAACTATTTTACAAAGCTATAGTAATCAAAATAGTATGATTCAATTATAGAAACACAAACACTGATAGAACAGTCCAGATACAAACTTTTATTTTAGTTAGCTTTTTTGATGCCATGAGTAAAAGACTTCATAAGAACAATTTTAGAAGGAAAAGTTTATTGGGAGGCTCAAGTTTCAGAGGTCTCAGTTTGTAGACAACTGGCTCTATTCCTCAGGGCTCATGGCAGAAGGGTGTGGTGGAGGGAGGTGGCTCAAAACCTGAGGATCAGAGAGCAGAGAGATAGCTCTGCTCAACAAAGACAAAACATATACCTCAAAGGCATGCCCCCAAGGACCCACCTCCTCCAGCTACAACCTACCTACAATTACCACTCAGTTACTCCCTATCAGGGGCTTAATGCACTGATTGGGTTAATGCTGCCCTAATTCAGTCATTTCACTTCTAAACCTTCTTGCATTGTCTCACACATGAGCTTTTGGGGGACACATATCTAAACCATAACAAGTGTATGTATCTGTGGTCAATTGATCTTTGACAAGGGCTTTAACAAAAAAAATGAAATTAGACTCATCTCCCACTTAGAAAACCATCAACTCAAAATTGTTTAAAACATTACATTGTACCCATAAAGGTATATAATTATTACCTACCAATATTAAATTTTAAAGTAAAAAAAAAAACAAAATGAATGTGTATTACTAAAAATAATATACGTATATAATAATCTAAAGACATATATATAATCTAAATACACAATTTCTGAAGGTATGACACTCTCAGAAAAAACAGGATAAAAGCTCTTGTTATTGGTGTTGGCATGTCTTTCTTAGATATGACACTAAAAGTATAGGGGAACAAAGTAAAATTTATTAGACCATATCAAACTAAAAACTTCTCTGTGGCAAAGGCAAAACTCAAAAAAATTAACAGGAAACCTGTGGAATGAGAGAAAATTCTTACACTCCTTATATCTGGTAAGAGGCTAATATCCAAAACACATAAGTAACTTCTAAAACTCAATAGCAAAATAGAAGTCCCAATAAAATGCCTAACAATGGGCAAAGCATATGAATAGGCTTTTTTTTTTTTTCCCCTAAAAAGACATATGAATGAAAGGGTTCCCAACATAACCAAAAATCAGGAAAATACAAGTCAAAACCATAAAGAGGTATGAACCCACTTCTATTAGGATAGTTATTACCAAAAAGAAAAGATGAATAAATAACCCTCCACCATTGGGCCAAGACAGTCTGAAAGCGAAAGAAAGAAGCCAACGCTTGAACCGATCTGTCCACCTGGTTCGTGTTCCAAAGAGAAGCCAAAGGACGGCTTGGCCAATATTCCTCCTTCAGGGACCAAGGAGATGGAGCAAGCTCGTCTAGGTAGCCTGTGAGCCATGTCTCTAGACCCGCAGCTGCGCTATCTGCTGTTCACTGCTCAACAGGTGCCTGGTCTTTTTTTTTGTAGAGCTATTTCTAAAAGGAGTATAGAACTCCAGGAAAAAAGCAGTGGTTTCCTTGGTCCATTTTACTTACTCTTCAGAGGAGTCCCATCTGGGTGGCTAAAAGACGAAACTGAAGTTTCCACCTCTACTGGCGGGTGGGGTCTGTGTAAGGTGCAGCCCTCGGCAGCTGAGAAGCGTTGCGGTTCTCAATGCAGAGCTGTGTCCAGTGTCCACTAGCCGTGTCTTCCAGTGCTGCAGCAGACCCCAGCAGCTCACCATCGATTTCTTCTTCTTTCCTGGTTCTTGTCTTGTGATTTCAAAGAATGAAACCCACATACCAGGATGCGCAAGAGTTAAGAGTACCATTTATTGAAGAATAGAAATAGGAACAGAAAACGCTCACAGTGGAAGAGAAGACCAGACACCAGCTTTTCTCCGTCCAAAAGCCCTAATCTAGGGTTTATATCGTACTTGGGTCATTACTATTGATCCAAACTTATGCTAATGAGGGTTTGGAAAAGTACTAATTCTATTGGTCCAAACTTAAGCTAATTAGGGCTTGGAAAAATAATAAAGCTGTGGGTTAGCCCTGAATCCGTGGGTTTGCCTTATTCCCATTTTCCCCCCACTTTGGGAAGCAGGAAGTCCAAGTCATGGAATTGCATGTGCTCAGTAGGGCTGACATGGAATGAGCTGCTGCAGCCGCATTCCCACAGTCTGCAGTGCCAGGGCTGCCCAGGGTGACAGGTCACCTCAGCGCTGGCCTGCCTCGCCTCAGACCCAGATCGCCACAGCAGGCTCCATAGGCAGCCCTCGCTTGGTGCCTGTGCTTCAGCCCACCTGGGTCACCACTCTTCACCTCACCCCTGCCACTTCTCTTCAGGGACCTGTAGGCTGGCTGCAAGGCTTAGAGGCGGGGAACCCCGTCATTGCTATGGAAAGCAGTAGGGAGATTGATTATAAAATTAAAAACAAAACTACTGCATGATTCGACCAACCTCCTTCTGAGTATGTATCCAAAGGAAGTGAAATCAATATCTCAAAGAGATATCTGTAACCTTATGTCCATTGTTTTCAATAGTCAATATGGAAGCAGTTTAATGTCTTATAGCAACAATGAACGTATAGCCGGGCGTGGTAGCGCAGGTCTGTAATCCCAGCGGCTGGGGAGGCGGAGGCAGAAGGATTGCAAGTTCAAACCCTGTCAGCAGCTTAGTGAAGCCCTAAGCAACTTAGAGAGACCCTGTCTCCAAGTAAAATATAATAAAGGGCTGAGAACGTGGCTCAGTGGCTAAGTGCCCCTGGGTTTAATTCCTGGTACCAAACAACAACAACAACAAATGAATGTATATAGGAAATACACAAACACGTGTTGATATTATGAATCACCCACAAAATATCAGACACTGTTATGTTCATTTTCTTCTATAGTTAAAATCTCAGGCTAAGGAGAACTCTCTTGGCATTGAGTTGTTCTGCTTTAAGGGAAGGGTGATGCAGGTAAAATGAAACTGTTCTCAGATATTTTGCTTCAGTGAGGTGCTGCGACCTCTCCAATGGACTCCTGGGCTCCCACAAAGGTACTGTGCCCCATGGGTAGTTGACAAAATCAGTATTTCTGTTAGGGAGGGTTGAAAACTCTTCTTATATTTCTTTGGTCACAATTTGTAAATAATATATTTCATTCCATTCCTACTGCTTTAGTACTCAATTGATTTTTAGTGAATAAAGAATTTTAAGGAATTTAATAATTGCAAATTTCTCATTATATATTCCAGTTTTTGACATTATTCATCCTTTTGTTTGGATACCACTAGAAAATGAAAATGCAGGGCACAGGATGAATGAATTTATTGGAAAGAGATAGAAAATATTATAATTTCAGAGAGGAATTATATATGAATGAAGTAGAACAGTTGATATATAAAACTCTAAAAATGTATAGTTTGGTAATGAGATAAAGAATAACATAATTGGCATAATATTTGAATACACACTTAACTAAGGAGGGTCTTGCATGATTAAATTGAACATAAATAGGTACTTAACATCATGAGTCACCCAAGAAGATATCAAGCCAAAACTATTAGATACTCTGTATTCTCTAGTATGGGCATAATCAGAGAGTATAGCTAAAGTTGTTGGCATCAAGTATAGGAGATAAATACTGTGGAAAAACTACAACATTCATAAATACTGGTGGAAATATAAAGTGGCAGCAACACTTTAGAATACTTTGGCAATATCTAATTAAATTAAACTTTTGAGAACAACCATGAAATTCTGTAATTTATTGTTATTTACTCCACTCGAATAAAAAATATGCATGCATGCATTATCTTGTACACATGTTCATAGCAGCTTTATTAATAATAACTTTAAACTAGAAATTCAAATGTTTTTTAACATATGAATGGATAAACAAATCATGGTGCATTCACACATTGAGATCCTTCTTAATGATAAATGGCAAGCTTCCCTACACAAGTATTGACATTGATAACTATCAAAAACGTTTTACTAAGTGAAAGAAACCAGATGTATATGAATATATGCTATATGAGTCCACTGATATATTTTCTATCCAGTAAAGGTAATCTACAAGAAAAAACACAGCACGGTTGATCTGGTAGAGACAGAGGACTTACATAGAGAAGGGCGGGAGGGCTTCTTGGCGTAATGAGCACATTCTACAACTCCACTGTGGTAGTGGAGGTTACTTGGGTGTATATTTTTTTTCCAAACTCATCAAGTTGTGTAACTAAAATAATTTCATTTTATTATTTATTTTATATTATTTTATTATATGTATATTATATCTCATAGTCTTCATCTACAGAATGGACAATTATGGTTTGTTCTCTAAAGGGCCATCTAAGCTTAGTTATTTTGGAGAAGGTAGTAATTTTGATAGGGAACAGACAGACATGAATGGTGGCAACTTGAGGTTAAGGGAATAATTCTGTAAGTTGGCCCTACTGTGCTGACCCCCACATGCTTTCTTCTTTAAGAAGCAATTTATCTGCAGCCCTGCCTGGCCTGAGCGACAGAATATGTCATATTCCTCATCAAACTACTTGTTATCTGTAGAAGAAATGCAGGTCCAAAATAATGTTGATAAGAGGAACTCAAGTTACCCTGAAGGGGGAGACTTTGTGACCTTTTCGCAGACCAGATCCCCAAACTTAGGGAGGTAAGGATAATTCTTCCTAACCATAAAATCTGTAAGAATTTACACTTAGGAATCCAATTAGAACTGGTCAGTGTGGGTCAAAGTGACTTAGAGTTGTCATGGCAGTAGGGACTTGAAAGCCTGATGTCACCCTGCTGTCAGTCAAAAGTCAAGAGGTGGACCTGGGCATCCAGTAAAACTGGAGTGTAAGAGAGGCATGCGTCCCTCTCCTCTCTGAGAGGGGCAACTCTCTCCCTTGAGAGTGGCCCCTTTGTCTTTTCCTATCCCTTCAATAAACTCATGCCTGTTATTCTAAGTGACATGTCTGCAATCTTGCTGACTTGATGGCAAGAATCAGGGCTAAAGGGAGCTTCTTCAGCTGCCTTCGTTTCTTGGAAGGCCCCAGCTCTGTAATTTTGATAACTTTTTCTATTTATTCTTTGAAAATCAGTGCTTTTATTTTCTGTGTTCTTTGGAATCAGTTTAGGTATAGGGTGTGTGTTAAAATATTTTGACATTAATATTTTCAGATTGATTTTCACAGAGAACAAAATTATCTTCCATGTATCTTCATTTCTCTTCCTTTCTGTGGTCATTTAATCTTTTTGATTCTTATTATAAGTACTTCTGCATTCTGCCCCTTTTCATGACTAGATGTAGATAGTTATTTAATTTGTTATAGAACCACAATTTAATTTTGCTTTATTAATATGACCTTCTATTTTCCAGAACATTTTTTTTTTAAATTAATTTATTTAAATGCATTTCAAGTCATGGTACATATATAATGCTCAATTTTTCCATTTTTCTGCTTGCAAACCAGATAGAGTCATACCATTTGTGTCTTCATACATGCGCCAAGGGTAGTGATGATGATCTCAATCAACCCTCTTTACTACACCCATTCCCCTTTCTCTCCCCCCACCTCCCCCGTGCCGCATCAAGAGTTCCTCCATTTCTCCTATGTTCCCCTTTCCCACCCCCCTTATGTATCAGCATCACTAATCAGAGAGAATATTTGGCATTTGATTTTTTGAGATTGGCTTACTTCACTTAGCATAATGTTCTCCAATTCCATCCATACCTGCAAATGCCATAATTTTATTCTCTTTTATTGCTGAATAGTATTCCATTGTGTATATGTACCACAGTTTCTTTATCCATTCATCTATTGAAGGGCATCTGGGTTGCTTCCACAGTTTTGCAATTGTGAGTTGTGCTGCTATAAACATTGAAGTGACTGTTTTACTGTAGTGTGCTGTTTTTAAACCTTTAGGGTATAGGCCAAGGAGTGGGACAGCTGGATCAAATGGTGGTTCCATTCTAAGTTTTTTTTTTTTTTTTTTTGGTACTGGGGATTGAACTCAGGGGCACTCGACCACTGAGCCACACCCCCAGCCCTATTTTGTGTTTTATGTAGAGACAGGGTCTCACTGAGTTGCTTAGCACCTCGCCGTTGCTGAGGCTGGCTTTGAACTTGCGATTCTCCTGTCTCAGCCTCCCTAAGAGCTGGGATTACAGGCTTAAGCCACCGCGCCTGGCTTCCATTCTAAGTTTTTTAAGAAATCTCCATACTGCTTTCCAGATTGGTTGCACCAGTTTGCAAACCCACCAGCAATGTTTGACTGTACCTTTTTCTCCACATCCTCGCCAGCACTTATTGTTGCTGGTATTTTGGATAGCTGCCATTCTGACTGGGGTGAGATGAAATCTGAGTGTAGTTTTGATTTGCATTTCTCTAATGGCTAGAGATGTTGAACATTTCTTCATATATATGTTTATTTATTGTATATCTTCTTCTGAGAGGTTTCTATTCAGCTCCTTAGCCCATTTACTGATTGGGTTGTTTGTTTCTTTGGTGTTAAGATTCTTGAGTTCTTTGTATATCCTGGAGATCAGTGCTCTATCTGATGTGCGTGTGGCAAAAATTTGCTCCCAGAATGTATGCTCTCTGTTCACCTTATTGATAGTTTCTTTTGCTGAGAAGAAGCTTTTTAGTTTAAGTCCATCCCATTTATTGATTCTTGCTTTTATTTCTTGTGCTATAGGAGTCTTGTTAAGGAATTCAGGGCGTAATCCAACGTGATGGAGATTTGGACCTACTTTCTCCTCAATTAGACACAGGGTCTCTGGTCTAATTCCTAGGTCTTTGATCCACTTTGAGTTGAGTTTTGTGCATGGTGAGAGATAGAGGTTTAGTTTCATTTTACTGCATATGGATTTCCAGTTTTCCCAGCACCATTTGTTGAAAAGGCTATCTTTTCTCCAATGTATGTTTTTGGCACCTTTGTCTAGTATCGCTGTATTTCTGTTCATTACTCTCTGTGTCTTCTATTCTGTACCATTAGTCTACATGTCTGTTTTGGTGCCAGTACCATGCCGTTTTTGTTACTATTGCTTTGTAGTAAAGTTTAAGGTCTGGTATTGTGACGCCTCCTGCTTCACTCTTCTTGCTAAGAATTGCTTTCGCTATTCTCGGTCTCTTATTTTTCCAAATGAATTTCATGATTGCCTTTTCTATTTCTATAAGAAAGGTCTTTGAGATTTTAATTGGGATTGCATTGAATCTGTATAGCGCTTTGGGTAGTATCACCATTTTAATAATATTGATTCTACCTATCCAGGAACATGGGAGGTCTTTCCATCTTCTAAGATCTTCTTCAATTTCTTTCTTTAGTGTCTTGTAATTTTCGTTGTAGAAGTCTTTCACCACTCTTGTTAGATTGATTCCCAAGTATTCTATTTTTTTGGAGGCTATTGTGAATGGAGTAGTTTTTCTAATTTCTCTTTCAGAGGACTAATTGCTGATGTATAGAAATGCATTTGATTTATGGATATTAATTTTATATCCTGCAACTTTGATGAATTCACTTATCAGTTCTAGAAGTTTTCTGGAGGAACTTTTTGGATCCTCTTAGAATCATATCGTCTACAAATAATGATAGTTTGAGTTCTTCTTTTCCTATTCGTATCCCTTTAATTTCCTTCATCTGTCTGATTGCTCTGGCTAGAGTTTCAAGGACTATATTGAATAAGCATGGTGAGAGAGGGCATCCCTGTCTTGTTCCAGTTTTTAGAGGGAATGCTCTCAATTTTTCTCCATTTAGGATGATGTTGGCCTTTGGCTTAGCATATATTGCTTTAACAATGTTGAGATGTGTTCCTACTATCCCTAGTTTCTCTAGTGTTTTGAACATGAAAGGGTGCTGTATTTTGTCAAATGCTTTCTCTGCGTCAATTGATAGAATCATGTGATTCTTATCTTTAAATCTATTGATGTGATGGATTACGTGTATTGATTTCCGAATGTTGAACCAACCTTTCATCCCTGGAATGAATCCCACTTGATCATGGTGCACTATTTTTTTAATATGCTTTTGTATGCGATTTGCCAAAAGTTTATTGAGAAATTTTGCATCTATATTCATCAGGGATATTGGTCTGAAATTTTCCTTCTTTGACGTGTCTCTGTCTGGTTTTAGAAACAGGGTGATACTAGCCTCATAGAATGAGTTTGGAAGGGTTCCTTCCCTTTCTATTTCATGGAATAATTTGAGGAGTATTGGAGTTAGTTCTTCTTTGTAGGTCTTGTAGAACTCGGCTGAGAATCCATCTGGTCCAGGGCTTTTCTTGGTTGGAAGGCTCTTGATGGCCTCTTCTATTTCCTTGCATGTTATTGATCTGTTTAAGTCATGTATATTCTCCTGGTTCAGTTTGGGTAGGTCATATGTCTCTAGGAATTTGTTGGTGTCTTCAGGGTTTTCTATTTTACTGGAATATAAGTTTTTGAAATAGTTTCTGATTATCCTCTGTATTTCAGCAGGGTCTGTCGTGATATTTCCTTTTTCATCACAAATTTTGGTAATTTGGGTTTTCTCTCTCCTTCTTTTTGTTAGGGTGGCTAAGGGTTTGTCAATTTTGTTTATTTTTTCGAAGAACCAGCTTTTTGTTTTATCAATTTTTTGAATTGTTTCTTGTGTTTCAATTTCATTGATTTTAGCTCTGATTCTAATTTTTTCCTGTATTCTACTTCCTTTGGTGTTACTTTGTTCTTCTTTTTCTAGGGCTTTGAGTTGTAGTGTCAAGTCAGTGATTTGTTGACTTTTACATCTTTGAATAAATGAGCTTAATGCAATGAACTTTCCTCTTAGCACTGCCTTCATAGTGTCCCAGGGATTTGGTATGTTGTATCAGAGTTCTCATTTACCTCCAAGAATTGTTTTATCTCTTTCCTGATGTCTTCTGTTACCCATGCATTGTTCAATAGCAAATTATTGAGTCTCCAGGTGTTGTAGTGGCTTCTTTTTTTTAAACTTACATTAATTTCTAGTTTCAGTCCATTATGATCAAATAGAATGCAGGGTAATATCTCTATTTTTTTGTATTTACTAAGGCTTGCTTTGTGGTATAGCATATTATCTATTTTGGAGAAGGATCCATGTGCTGCTGAGAAAAACATGCATTTGCTTATTGTAGGATGGAATATTCTTTATATATCCGTTAAGTCTAGACCATTGATTGTTCTATTAAGTCTTGTAGATTCTTTGTTTAGTTTTTGTTTGGAAGATCTGTCCAGTGGTGAAAGAGTTGTGTTAAAGTCACCCAAATACTATTGTGTTGGGATCTGTTTGGTTCTTGAATTTGAGAAGGGTTTGTTTGACGTACATGGCTGCCCCATTGTTTGGGGCATAGATATTTAAGATTGTTATGTTTTGTTGATGTATGATTCCTTTGAGCAGTATGAAATGACTTTCTTTATCCCTTTTCACTAACTTTGGGTTGAAGTCTACTTTATCTGAAATGAGGATGGAAACTCCTTCTTGTTTACGCAGTCCATGTGAGTGATAAATTTTTTCCATCCTTTCACCTTCAATTTGTGAGTATCTCTTTCTATGAGATGAGTCTCTTGGAGGCAGCATATTGTTGGGTCTTTTTTTAAAATCCAATCTGCCAGTCTGTGTCTTTTAATTGCTGAGTTTAGGCCACTGACATTTAGTGTTATTATGGAGACATGGTTTGTATTTCCAGAAATTTTGGTTTATTCTTAGTTTTTAACTTGATTGGGTGTCTCCTTTGATTGGCCTTTAGTGTAGATCCGCCCTCTGCAGGTTTTCATTGTTGTTTTTCATTTCCTCCTCATGGAATATTTTACCAAGAATGTTCTGTAGTGCTGGTTTTCTTGCTGTGAATTCTTTTAATTTTTGTTTATCTTGGAAGGTTTTTATTTCATCATCAAACCTAAAACTTAATTTTGCTGGATATAAGATTCTTGGTTGGCATCTGCTACCTTTTAGCACTTGGTATATGCTTTGCCGTGATCTTCTTGCTCTTAGGGTCTGGGTTGAGAAATCTGCAGTGATCCTAATTGGCTTCCCCCTATAATGTAATCTGATTCCTTTCTCTTGTAGCTTTTAAGATTCTCTCCTTATTCTGTATGTTAGGCATTTTCATTATGATGTGCCTTGGTATAGGTCTGTTGTGATTTTGTACATTTGGCATCCTGTAAGCCTCTTGAATTTGATTATCCAATTCATTCTTCATATTTGGAAAGTTTTCTGATATTATTTCATTGAATAGATGGCTCATTCCTTTGGTTTGGAATTCTATGCCTTCCTCTATCCCAATCATTCTTAAGTTTGGTCTTCTAATGTTATCCCATAGTTCTTGGATGTTCTGTTCATGGTTTCTTACCGTCTTCACTGTGTGATCAACTCTATTCTTAAGGTTAAATATTTTGTCTTCAGTATCTGAGGTTCTGTCTTTCAAGTGGTCTAATCTGTTGGTGATGCTTTCTATTGAGTTTTTAATTTGGTTTATTGTTTCTTTCATTTCAAGGATTTCTGTTTGGTTCCTTTTCAGAATCTCTATCTCCTTATTGACGTGATCTTTTACTTCCTGTATTTGCCTATGTATCTCTTTATCAAAATGATCTTTTGCTGACTGGGCTTGCTCTTTTATATCATTCTTTAATTCACATAACATTTTAATTATGTACATCCTGAATTCCTGTTCTGTCATTTCTTCTGCCATACTGACCATGGATTCTAATGGTGTAGTATCTTGGTTTGTTTGAGCTGCTTTCTTCCCTTGTTTTTTCATGATGTTTGTGTGTCTTTCCTTCTAGCTCTGCTGATCCAAGTTGTTACAGTTTTTACTCCTATATGGGTATAGTTTCCCTGCAGGGTTTTAATACCTCTCCTTTAAAGGGGAGACCAATATTGATTGATCTCAATACAAGCAATATATAGTTTCAAACCAAGTAACTCCTAATAGCTCCCAAATACATTTACAGTTTAGTCACAATATATAACAATTATGAGTTCCTTTACAATCTATTAATGTAAACAATACATTTGCACATGGGTCTATAGTTTCTGTTGGTGGGCTAGGGAAACTTGAGGGTGGGGTGTAGGATAGAATGTTGGGGTAGTAGGAAGTGAGGATATGGTTATTAGATCTTAGAAAGCTTGAAAAAGGAATCCAAGAGAAGTTGACTGTTACTCAAAAGAGTGACAGAGAGTTGGGGAATACCAGTAAGGAGGAAGAAAGGAGAGTACAGCGAGGTGAGATGATAGCAAGAAAAATAAAACATATGCAAGTGGTAGTTACAAGGCTATAATACCACTCTAGTATACAGTTCAGAAATCCCAATCTACCATATCCCACTTTATAACAAATACTTGGTTTCACAGCTATTGGGGATTAGAGGGTAGGAAAAGAGTGAGAGAGGAAAAAGGGAAGGAAAAAGAAAGAAGAAAAGAGCAGAGAAATAAAACAAAAAGACTAAACAATAGAAATATTAGGAGAAAAAGGTAAAGGATAAAATAAAAAATAAGAATAAAAAAGTTAAAAAAAATTGTTTTAAATTTAAAAAAATAAACAGTCTCAGTGTAAATAAACAGGTATGGTTCCTTTCACCTCCAGTAGGTGGCATTGTCCGTTGCTTGCTAGACTTTCTCCGCTGGTGTCCCGGGTGTGGGTTTCACAGCAGGCTGTAGCTCTGGGCCACTGGTGGATACGCTCTTTCCCTGGTGGAGACGCTGTTTCCCGGTATGTTGTGTTGAGGTCAAAGTTTGTTCCCAGGTGCTATCTCATGCCCCTTGGTGCAGGTAGTTCTGCCGTGTTAGATGTAGATCCACAAAGAACAGTAGCCGGGGATCCCGCTCAGGAGATGGTTTGTCCACAGAAGCAACTGCTACAGGTCCTGCGTGGTTGGGTGGGTGCTGGAGCCAGGTACTCCGTGTAGAAGCAGGCCCCGCCCACCGGGGTGAATCCTGGGCTTGGGCCCTGGGCTGGGACCCCGCGCCCTGAAGCTGTGTTCTGCCGAGTGCTGCTGAAGTCACGCTGTTTGTGGCAATCGCTGCTGCCTGGTGGCCCTGTGTGCACACACCCGAGTGAAATTCCTGTGGGAGATGGTGAGCCATAGGATGATATCAAGAAGCTGGCTGGAAGGTGGTATTTCCGCTACTTCCAGCTTCGGTCCTGGAGAGATTATCACGGAGGAGACTGTCTAAGCCGCCATCTTGGAACCACCCAGAACATTTTTGCTTTTATCTATCAGGTAAACTTCTCATTTTCCTTCAACAGATTTTGTTTTTCCTTTAGTATTTCTGGATTGTATACTTCAATCATTTACTTATTTTTCTTTAGTTAAGCTACAAATTTTTCTAAATGCTATACTTTGACTAAAACCCAGAGGCTCTCAAATATAATGTCATCATATCACTATTTTTGGATAATGTGTAATTTCAGTTTTACTTCAGGCTATTTAAAATAGAATAACTCCATTATATTTTTAAAGAGATAGGAGATTTTAGTTTTCTGGCTTTTTTGGTAGTATCTACTTTCTTGATAGAATCTTTGCAAAAGGTTTTGCTATCTTCCTTTTAGAAGAAACTAGAACAGCTTGTCTCTGAGAATGTTCTCTCCTACTGAGAATGTCGATGGCATTTTCAGTAATATTTAGGCATTAATTCCAGGACCCCATTCATTCCCAATGAATTTTTCAGAAAAAATAAAATGTGTGAAACTTCGCATTTTCTAAAAATAAAACAAAGTAGGAATTACTAAATACAGTAAGACAGTGTTTCCTTCTAAACTGGCTCTAAAGTTAGTTCCTAAGAAATGCCAAGGAATTATCTAGGGCAATTGCAGAATGTCTTTAGCATAATTAAAGAAGGAGATAGCTTTCAGGCTGGACACTTTAAAGTCAATAGCACTTATACAGAGTTACAAACTGTGTATTGCTTTTGAAAATCCTCATTTTGTCATCACAGTCTTGTTAAAATTTACCACATTTGAGTAGTTTGGAATGGCCTAGATTGCTCTTATCTCCGTGTTTCATAAATGGTTTGATCACTAGATGGCAGCAGAAAATAGGAAAGAATGCTGAAGATCTGCCACCTGCTTGTCAAAGTGAAAGTTCTGCAGCAGCATGGCCAGCTGTGGGCTTCCCTGTTGGTGTCCCCTGCCTGAGTTCCTTCCAGTCAGTAAGAATGCATTTCATAGCAGATGCTGATGAAGAAATGCCCCAGTTTCCTTTTCAAACACCTCAACAGGATTTTTAGCATGCTCTTGGGAATTTCAAATATTTTTGTGAAATATATTACTGAATGAACAATGTACTTTAAAAGTGATTCTCATCACACACACTTGGGACTACCTCTCTTTTGGCTCACATGAGCTTGTCCTCTATTGATCTGTTTCTGTAGTTATATCATGAGCCCCTGGTGAGGGTATTTGACATCTTAGCATTTGTTTGTTTGTTTATGTATTACCACCATCTTTTAAATTTTGTTATAATTATCTATGGAAGACTAATAAGAACAATAGAATTTAGAACTAGCTGAGATATTTTTAAAAAGTATTTTGAACTAAATTCAGAATTATAGAAAGGTTGAAAGGATAGTACACAAAATTTCCCCTATTTTTTTCTGCTAAGTGTATTTTTACCTGTTTCTGTGGTCCTGGAGGCTGTCCTCACACAGCTGAGTGAATAATAATGACTCCAGAAAATATTTAATTCATCATGGATTTTGTAGGATGATATCTTAGTTTGCTTGAGTTCCTGTAACAAATACCATAAACTACATGGCACTTTATCCCAATTCTCAAAGGATATTCACATACTATTTACTATAATTTTACTACAGTCTGGGATGGAGCAGGCATCTGTCTATTGATTTCACAGATTTTATAGACAATCAAGGTGAAAATTGGATTAAGTAACTCCATGAAAACTACCCCAGTGTAGGAATTTAGCTCAAATAGTTTGACTCCAGGTTTAGCATTCTTTCTTGTCGACCTCATTAATCTTAAGTATTCTCTTGAAAGCAAGTTTGAGTAAGAGAAAGAATGAATTGAGCACTAAGGCTTTGAGCAGCATTTGGTCTGAGGCTCAGACTGAAGATGAAATCTCTCCTACTTTTTGATTTTCAGTAAGATGATTCCAATTGTTCTGTCAAGGTCTATGCTTTAAAAATAAACTTCCAAGTTTTACACAAATCAGGAACTTACCTGTGACATTCATGGCATACTTCTTATAATGGATAGGGCTCTCTAGGGCATAAGAAGCAACAGAGAATCCTGACCACTCTGGCTTTCACACTGATGGGATTGTGGTGGTTAAAAATAAAAGCACAAGGTGCTGGGACTGTAGCTCAGTGGTAAAGCAGTTGATTTGATCCTCAGCACCACATAAAAATAAATAAATAAAATAAAGGTATTGTGTCCATCTATAGCTAAAAATATTAGAAATAAATACATAAAATAAATAAAAGCACAAATGTGGGTCTGACTTCAGGAGAGACTTGCATGGGCACTCAGACCAGCTTAACAAGGACCCATTCTCTCTCTTCACCTGCCTTCTGCAGTGTGGACATCCTCCTCGGGCTCCACACATCCTTACTCTTGCCCACCCCACTTGCTCTGACCCAACTCTGATCGCTCACTTCCAGACAGCAAAATGGCCACAGTGGTTCCAGATGCCAAAACTTCACCTTCCACCTTAGAGGGTGGGGAGAGATTCTCTTCTGGTAGGCCCCAAGCAAATCCTAGGATTCACTCTTTCTTTTTGACCTGAATTGGATATTATGACTTTTCACCTAGCAAACCACACAGAGCAGGAGGCAGGATTTGCTGAATAGCTTGAAACTAATCAGAGGTCATTCCTAGAGCCAGAAAGGGATGGATCCTGCCCAAGTCATGTGCTCGAATGATAGCAGTATGGATTCTCTGAGGACGGGAAGGGATTCTGGATGGCACTCAGCAAATTATACCCTCTTTACTGTGTTTTCAGGGTTTCCTCAGCTTACTACCTTGTCAATTGTTACCTCCTCCTATTTACTCAGAGTTCATCTTCTCTCTTTGAATTAAGATATTTACAGTGGAATTTATAAGAATTGAGTTCTGCGGCCCTTTATCAGGAATCTTCTCTGCTATGGTTCTTGGATGCAACATTTACCAGCCATGGAACTTAGTCAGATTATAAATTCTCTGATTTAAAGTTATAAAAGAACAAAACAATGGATCCTATAGTCCTAAACTCCTAAGAAACTGAGATCGCAGTAGTATGAAGTCCTAAATCCAGACCATTGGTTCTCAGGAGGGTGTACATTTTCCCCTTATGGGACTCTTGGGAGTATATGATGGAGTCATTTTTTGTCTTTGCAAATGAAGAGGGATGTTCGTACTGGCATCTAGAGGATTGAGGCCAGGAATACAACTAATCATTCTACAGTACTCTGAGCATCTCCTGACAAAGAGTTATCTCTACTCAAGAGCATCACTGCAGGTTATGGGAGAGAAAAAAGAAAACATTTTTCCCTTTGGGGAATTTTTATATTCTAGAATCTGTGAGATTTGATGTTGGTCCTTCAGGATGTGTGTGTGTGTGTGTGTGTGTGCGCGCGCGCGCACATATGTGTGCGTGCATCCTGTTGAATAATAAGTAAAATAAAAGATATATCTATAAATCATTGAGGTGAGAAAATTTTGAAACAATTGGACTTGGAATGTCATTGGCTGCTTTAAGTCCTTTCATAGAAGGAGTTTGAGATACAGACCAACACTTTACCCTTGCTTTGTCACTTGGGAATTTCTAGATGTAGTTCAGACTGGGGTAAAATGTGCTTCTTGAGGGAATGATTGTATTGTGGGTAAGATGGTGATTCCCAAAGTGTAGGGGAGAGTCACTTAGCAGAACTTAGAAGAAATAGTCCATTTCAAATACAAGTACAAATATTTGTCCTGCTATATTGTAATTGTTAAAATTTTTCTTAATCCTTTGATAAAATCTGATATATTTATTGATTTGCAATCAGAAAAAAAAAAGCCATTCACTTACCTATCTCACCCTCTCTGATACATGGCAGTTGATTGCAGGGTTTAGGGATAAGATAGGTGCCCAGAGGAAAACTGAGAGAATAGAAGAGTAAGCAAACCAAAAGGATGAGTTCTTGTGATTTAAATTCTTTGGATGAAGGACTTGTGAAACTAATTTAGTTGTTCAGTTGTCAGATTTTTCTTGCATCATAAGCTCGTTTTCTGCAATGCTTGGTTCTGTTTGAATATCATTGACCTATCTACTGTCTTCATTCCTGGCACGGTTCCTCCGGGGGCCTGCCTGAGTGTTGGGTGCAATGCCTCTTCCAACAGCTCTATCTGTGTAAGGAGCATCTGCCATAGACATGCCTGGACATGCTGAGGACTCATAAGTTGCTGGCCATAAAGAACAGCAGCCATTGACTTGTTTAGTCATGCCTGCTTGCAATCGATAAGGGGCTGTAAGGGGCACCTAACCATAGGCCTGCTTAGCAATGACTGGTTACAATCGATAGGGAGCAGAGCTCCATGCACATGTGCAAAGAAATACCCAGTTGCAATTATACTATCTCACTGGACATAACCAATGGACATTGACTTTTACTGGGTGTAATCAATCACCAGCTCACACCACCAACTTGGAACTACATTTAAACTTCTTGTCCTGCCACATTGGGGGCTTTGCTCCAAGAACATCAGTGAGACTGGTCGCCTTGCTGTTCGTCCCTGGATCAACTCCACCATTCCCTGACATCCAGCCGTCAGCTGAAGAGAACCACTAGACAAGGACAACGTCTGCTCTTTGGCTAAGAGAAGTTGCATGGCATTGGAGATATTTTGGGGCTTGTGGTTGCCCTAGGATTGTGTGAATTATTTGTAATGTTTAGTTGCCCTAGGATAGTGTGACTTACCTATAGTGTTTAATTAGTGTGCATTGAATGCTAGTTGGTGTGCTTCAGCACACACAACACTTTTGCATTAATTAATTATATTTGATGATTGTTGTGATTGAACACACACTTGCACTTAAAGACAATCTGCCTCTGAGTAATTATTAATTGCACCACTCGCGACAATCTGGCTTCTTGGTTCTTGCTTGTCCAGCGGACACTTCTGCTCTTCACGTAGCTGTTGGCCGTAATTTTGGTTCATGGCCTCCCTTTCCAGGTTATGAATCCAGTCCCTACTCATATTCATCCTTGACACATAGGAAAAACTCAAAGCAGAGCCCTGCCTGGCCTTGTGAGATTGGTATAAGAGAGAAAGGAATGATTACATTTCTGGACTAGACCAAGATCTGAGAAGTAGAGTGGAGGAGGAAGCTTGCCAGGAAAGTGTGTTGATGGAGGTTTAGGAGGCACGAGCAGAGAGGAAAGCATTGAAACCCAAAGAACAAATCCGGAGCCGAGCAGCATAAGTGGGGTATTCTCATTTCTGTCTGGCCTCTGGGTAACCTGTAAAAGTTTTAAAAATATGAATGCCAGGATCTCACCACAGACCTACTTAATGAAAATTATCCAGAGTGGTACCAGCAATATGTGTGTTTGAAGTGTTTCAGGTGATCCTGATGATTGTTTGCGTTTAAAATGCTGGGCTCCAGTAATTTCTGGTGAGGCCACACATATGGTTTCTGCCCTATGTAAGAATACACCTCCAGAGCCCCAGAGGTTCCACATACATTGTTGGTGCTTGAACTCTGCCTGGGCCCAGCTTAATTTGTATCCATTTGCCCTCCTGCACTCCAGTCTGAAACCAGGTCCTTACTGCCTCAGCAACCGGCTTTAGATACTGTGCTGACTTAGCGCATCGATCCAACTCATTTGGATTGGGATCCAAATAAGCCATATTTCTCTTGGCTTATTCTAGTGGCACAAAAAGAGAAGAGATTAATGTTTTAAATCTGACACAATAAAATATATACATGCATTTTTTTTCCATAAAATCTATGCCGCAAGGAGGAATGGTTTCCAGGCCTGCAAAGCTTCTCACTATTGGCATGTGTGCTTTTGAATGACTTCTCAGAGTGGTTTGGCTCATCTCATCATTTGCTGCTGCAGATTTTTGAGCTACAGGATATTTGTAGCAAGGTTTTCAGGACATTGGCCTAACTATACACAATGAGCTTCAGTATTTAAAAAGGATCTTGTCCCCTATCTGTATGTGCACATCTAATCTCTTATTCAGAGTATCTTTTAAAAATTTAAAGATCTTTATTTATCTGTTTATCATACTTCCCTGGTTCTGTAAAATAATACTCTAATGTTATTTTTAAAAAGTCAATTATTGTAGTAATGGGACTTTCAAGTGCAATTTACACATAGTCCCTTCTGAGTTAGGGAAATTTAATATTTTTCTTTAGCAGTTTTTGGGGCTCTGCTGTAGTAAGTGTAGTGTGCACATGTTTCAATATGCAAATAAAAAGTTTTGTAATTTGGAGAGTTTAAAATGAAAGCTAATCTCAAATCTGGTGGAAAAGGGACTTGAAGTGTGTTTCACTAAGTGAATTCTGAGATGACATTGATATTTTTAATTATGAGCCAGTGAGCAAGATGAGCTTACTCACAACATCTCAGGGTCACCTCTCTGGGCTTTGGTGTGACAAGTAGCAATCTACATCATAGAATGTAAAACCTGGAGCTTTAGCCATATTCTATATCTTGCATAGTATTCAATACTTGGTACCTAATGATTTCTTCCATCATTACCTTGCTCCAGTTCTACTTCATGTGCTCTTTGTCTATGTGACAACTGAGATTGCTAAGCTTGACATTCTCTATCATCGCTCTTTCAAGCTTTATTTTTCTCCAGCCTTCTATGACCCTTTCTCACCCAAATTCACACTATCTCCTCATTCCCAAGGAAAATGTCTTTGCTCAAGATTCTTCACTCTTTGGAAAGACCTCTACAATGAAAACTACAGAACACTAAAGAAAGAACTGAAGAAGACCTTAGAAGATGGAAAGATCTCCCATGCTCTTGGATAGGTAGCACTAGCATTGTCAAAATGGCCATACTACCAAAAGTGTTATACAGATTTAATGCAATTTCTATAAAAATCCCAATGACATTGCTCATAGAAACAGAAAAAGCAATCATGAAATTCATTCAGAAAAATAAGAGACCGGAATAGCCAAAGCAATCCTTAATGATTGCTTTGAGAAAAATGAAGCAGGAGGCATTATAATACCAGACCTTAAATTATACTACAGAACCATAACAAAAAAGGCATAGTTTTGGCACCAAAATAGACATGTAGACCAATGGTACAGAATAGAAGATTCAGAGACAAACTCACATAAATACAGTTATCTCATACTAGACAAAAGATAACCTCTTCAACAAATGGTGCTGGGAAAACTGGAAATCCATATATAGCAACATGAAATTAAACTCCTATCTCTCACCCTGCACAAAACTCAATTCAGAGTGGATCAAAGACTTAGGCACTAGACCACAGACCCTGAACCTAATAGAAGAAAAAATAGACCCGAATCTCTGCCATGTCAGCTTAATAACTGATTTCTTTAACAAGACTCCTAAAGCACAAGAAGTAAAATCCAGAATAAATAAATGGGATGGAATCAAACTAAAAAAACTTCTTCATAGCAGAGGAAACAATCAGAATGTGAAGAGAGAGCCTACAGAATGGGAAAAAAATCTTTACTACATGCACTTCAGATAGAGTATTAATCTCCAGGATACATAAAGAATTTAAAAAGCTTAACGTCCAAAAAGCAAATAACCCAATCAATAAATGGGCAAAGGAACTGAACAGACACTTTCCAGAAGAAATACAATCTATCAACAAATACATGAAAAAATGCTCAACATCTCTAGCAATTAGAGAAATGCAAATCAAAACTACACATAGATTCTGTTTCGCTCCAGTCAGAATGGCAATTATCAAGAATACAAGCAACAATACATGTTGGTGAGGATGTGGGGAAAAAGGTGCACTCATACATTGATGGTGGGACTACAAATTAGTGCAATCACTATGGAAAGCCTTATGGACATTCCTAAGAAAACTTGCAATGGAACCACCATTTGACCCAGTTATCCCACTCCTTGGCATATACCCAAAGGACTTAAAATCATCATACTACAGAGATGCAGACACATCAGTGTTTACAGCACCTCAATTCACAATAGCTAAGCTATGGAACCAATCTAGGTACCCTTCAACAGATGAATGGATCAGTAAAATGTGTTATATATACTCAGCCTTAAAGAAGAATGAAATTATGGCATTTGCCAGTCAATGGATAGAACTGGAGAATATTATGCTAGGCAAAATAAGCCAATCCTAAAGAACCAAAGGCCGAATGATTTCTCTGATATGTGAATGCCAATTCACAATAAGTGTGTGTGGAGGGGGAGACAGTGGTATTTTGGACTAAACAGAGGTGAGTGAAGGGAGGGAAGGGGGTAAGGGGGTAGGAATGATAGTAGAATGAATCAGACATTATTACCCTGTGTGCATATATGACCACATGACCTGTGTAACTCTACATCATGGACAACCAGACGAATGAGAAGTTATACTCCATTTATGTATGATGTGTCAAAATGCATTCTACTGTCATGTGTAACCAATTAGAACAAATAAAAAGAAACAGGAACCAAACTCCTTTTATATTTCTGAGACCTAATTATCATCTAACACCTGTTTACATTATACCTAAACCCAGACCTTTCCTGACCCTCAAGACCAAGAATTTCTTTCCCAAAATTTCTTTAGCACTGCAGGACCCTTCCTTCCTTTCTTTTCACTCCTGCCATATGCTGTTTGTGCTCTCAGACACCTTCATTTCCATGCTTGCACCTTCTTCTCTCAGCTATGCCGAAAACCCCTAAGCTCAGAGATCAGCACGCTTCCCTCTACATTCTCCCAAGTGGCAGACAACCAGCCTCTCACACCATATTCAAGTATGTATTAAATTGACTAGTGCATCCAACACAAGTCGATAAAGGATATGCATAGAATTTCTGCTTATTGATAACAGCATTTTTACATATGAAGAAAAATATGTTGGTATTTATCTCAGGTAAGATTTTTTCTTCATTTTCATATATTTTTTAATAGCATGAGTTATTTCTTCAGTAAATTTCATCAGCCACTCATTGTTAATGTTTAACCATAACTTTTGAAGGTGTAAAATGGCAACTCTGGTTAAAAATAGCCCTTGTTGATTGTGCCAGTCCTTGGACTGAAGTTTGGAAGGAAAAAAAAATAGATATTTTTCCCAGTGTTTCTTGTTAAAAGTATAATAAACATTCCAGAGCTGTAAAGTACATCACAGTAAAATTTGTTTGCCCAGGAGCCAAAAAAATCAAAGAAACATATGTTTGTCAGGTAAGCGAGATGTCAGATAATGAGTTTAAATGACCGCAGGATAAATCTGCACTGAGTTTTCCAGGATGCAGAGGTTCCCAGATGAATCTGATTGCAATCAGACAATCGAGGCCATGAGCAGAGCATGTAATTGTGGCCATTTCTTCCACATTTTTCATGCTTACCATAATTGTATTCTTTTCTCCCATTGCTAATACACATCTGTTCTCTAATATTCCATTACCCAGTTGGAAAACGATAGAGCACACATTTCCGTGATGGCTCCACAGCATACGGTATGAGGGCCAATCACCCTAATACATTCTGCTTCAGAGTCCGTTACAACTGTGAAGCCATTACACACATCTCTAACTTCATATACAGACAATTACCACGGTGGTATTTTCCAACTGTTTATAACTTCTCTAAATATCCTGAGAGAACCAGAAAGAAATACAGACACTTGGCCTTCCCCCTCAGGGTTGTCAGAGAGCAATGCAGCATTTATTTAAATTGTTTCTCTCTCAGAATTCTACTCTCCAAAATAGAAAAGAAGCACATATTTTTAATTAAAATGTAATAAGAACTCATAAAAGATCATTCATAAACTAACTAAATAAATAAATATAAAAGACTTGGGGTTAGGAGTAAAGCTCAGTGGTAAAATGTTTTGCTTGCATGTGTGAGAAGCCCTGGGTTTCATGCCAGCAACACAAAAAGAAAGAAAAAGAAGGAAGGAAGGAAGGGAGGGAGGGAGAAAAGCAAGCCTTTTTTATATTCCAATCTATAATGAACTGTTATTAATAAATATTTTATTGTATTTCCAGTTTTTCTGGAATATGCAAAATATTCTTTTTACATAGAATTGAAATCAGACAATATTTTAAAATTTGCTTTAAAATTTGGTAATGCATCATGTTTATTATACCATGTAATTTATTACATGATTTTCTGTAATACCATTTAAATATTTCTGTAGTAGTCCATTCTCTTACTATCATTTTAGCTGTTTTAATAATGAATATTTATGCTTCCATTCCTATTACAAACACTTTCACAATATTTTTCTGACTTTTTTGTTACATCATGATAATTTCCTAAATAATATTCAAATTATATGAGGTAGAGACATATTTTGTTCCCCTTTACTTTTATTCTGTATGTATATTTTTCTTCTTAATTCCAGGAGGAATTCTCAACCTTGTTTTCCAGCTCCCTTTGGGATCCAGTCTAATGCATCTGAGTCCTACACACTTCAGTGGAGATGATATCTTTCACCTCTAGACATTTCTTTGTTTGAGCTTTTCTCCTCTTCCAGAAAGACATGGTCTAGCATTTACTCTCTCCCAGAAAGACATGAGTATAATATTAGTTCAGATAACTTGACAAACAAAAATTCAATATTTAGTAACCTTTTTACTATGTCTTCCCATATGTCTATCTTATTGAGAGCTATTTGTTGATGTCTCAGCTCAACCTTCTTTGAATAGCTTAGTCCTTTCATGTGCAGTTCATTTATAGATGACATCACTGAGTTAATAAAAAAGGAGAACAATTATTACTAAATGTTTCTAAGTAAGCAGATTTTGTGAGGGCTTTCATTGATTTGGCTTATTAATACAGTATCATAGACAGGTCTCATGAGTCAGAAGCTTCTTATAGAAGAAAGTAAGAAACTGATCCCATTTTGTTAGAACTTTCTTCCAGTTTCAGATTGGTCTACTTTACTCTCAAGACAGTCAACTGTTTTTTAGTTTTAATTCTAACTTTTGGAAACGTGATTTTGTTTGTTATTGCAGTGCTAAGGATCGAACTCAGGGCCTTGCACACACTAGGTAAGTGCTCTACCACTAAGTTACATCCCCAGCCCAGGTAAAGATTGATTTGGAAAATCTATTAATGTCTAATTTCTCCTTAACTACAAATTTTGTTTTGTTTTGTTTTAGGGGGAGAGGTTTCAGGGATGTGTTTATGAGACTGTGTGTTCTTCCATAATTTCAGGATGGAAAGGAAGGAATAAAGAGAAAAGAAAAAGAAAGAGGAGTGTGTGTGTGTGTGTGTGTGTGTGTGTGTGTGTGTGTTGGGGGTTAGTGGTAGAGACTTATCCAGAGAAGTTCTAATCAGAGAGACTAAATAAGAGGACATGTTTTCATATTGACATCATAGGAATGGTAGCATTTAGATAAAGTGGATGGAGCAGGAAGTGACTTGGCTAGCAATTCCAAAAACAACGGAAACAGCAAATACCTTCTGACTTGGGACTCTCTGGGGAAGACAGTTTTGATGCACGCAGCCGAACAGCCTACTACCCCAAGGCACTGCACAGCCAGTCATAGTTCATGGCCTCCCAACAGCAACAATAACCTCATCTAGTTTTAATAAAATTTATTTGAGAAAAACTTCCATTACATCTAATATATTACTAAGATGTACAAAAAGTTCTTCAATTATTAGAAGAATAAAGTGTATGTCTTTCTCAGCAACTGAAGAAACCATTGCATTGGTTTCTTCAGCTACTGCATTGGTCATACCTGAGTAATATATCCCCTTACTCAGTGAAGAGTCATTCCGTGAACTTTGTAGGAGATAGGAGACACTGTGGAATACACAGGATACTCAATACACAGGATTGAGTTATGAAGATATAACCCAGGGTAAATTATGTTTTAAAGGAGTAGATAGATCTACTGAGGCATTTTGTTGAATTTGAGTTCTGACGACATATTATAAATTGGAATTTAGAAAATGTTCACCAAAGTGCCTGAAAATGCTTTCCCTTCCTATCCAAGAGATAATAAATAATTTGTGTTTCAAACCAAATCTTTTTTCAGTTCCAGTTATTACATTGGTCTTAAAAACAGCTGTATGGCAATAAACACATACACAAAATGAAGTGTTTTGTTCCTATTTTGATAAAAACTCATAAGTTCTTAGTTTACAGACCATCTTTATCTACCCATGAGGCTTTAAAATCTGTCTTTTCCTCTGCTATGTGGTGTACAAGTAAATAATGTCATCCACATTTAGTAAATGGAGCCAGAGACCAGGAGGGGCTTATCTAAACCACCCAGAAAGCTGGTGGCAGTTCCCGGATGACCTAGACTCCCAGGTATTAATATGTGACTTCTTAGCTGGCATTTGTCAACTCCATCCACCCCTGCCACACACAGGAACATTGTGACATAAGCTTTCTCCTGGTGCTCAATTCCACCTCTGCTCCTGATGGTTTTGTAGGTTTCAACCACACTGCTCATTTTTCACATCTCAATTTAAAGAGTGTCTTTGAATCTCCTAATTGATGCTTGTTTAATATATAAATATTGTTTTTTAGGACACAATTAAGAATTTCTCCTCATATATGATTGTACTTCATGAATATTTTTAATACAATATTTCTTCTTCTTTTATTTAACTTTTCTCTTTTTATATGATTAACCATATTCTGAAAAGCAAAAGAGAAAGAGGCTAGACATAAGCAGAGAAGAGTTTGTATTTATATTGTGCATCAATTATACACTAGGAATAAGCTATAATAAAATGAAAGTTTGATTTTTGTTATGAGATTTTCCAAATGCATATGTACTTATTGCCAGAGTTTAGTTGAGTTTTGATTTTGTTTTTAACTTGGTACCAAGTGACATAGCAATGACTGTCATACCATAGATCAAAAAGTGAGCTCTTAGTTATCTATGTTACCTAGTACTTTTGCTGTGTCGTCTGCTTCTTACCCTGGTCCAGGTATTCCAGCCGAAGACTAGTCCATGCAATTTTTAAATTTGTCAGCTGTAGTGGTTATAACTGCATGTATTACTTACTTTGATGAGTTAAAACCATTCACCCTGAAGATACCTCTCTCAAGGAGTGTTTTATTTATAGCAAAGTTTAGGATGATGATGCTAATGCATTAATTCTTTTTAGGAACCTAAAAACTAAGAATCTAGATGTCAACATTCACATACAATGCACATCAACAGATATATACCAATTATCCACATTGTGATAAGCTCTATGGAGTAATCAGATCTCTTGAGGACACTTCAGGCAGATTGAGAATGTCACAACCATTTCTATAACTTGTTTCAGGTACTGTGACCCAGCACTGTTCTAGGAACTTCGTGTGTCTGTTAACTCATTGAATCATCATCATAATTTAATGAGACAATCACCATTACTACCCCCATGAGAAAATTGTGGTAAAGGGAAGGTATACTACAACTAGTATGTGAGCCAATAAATACATAGGCAGAAAGGTGATTGATGTGAAAAACAGTTTAGACTAAATACCTTAAGATTGTTGGAGGCATTAAGCACTATAGGTATTCATGAGAAGAAAGAATCAGTCAGTTTTATATAGTCAGGGAATGTGTCCCTGTAAGTAGGATTTTGACAGGTATAAAATGTTTTTTCAGCATAATAGGAACTTAGTGAAGCATAGTTGAACAAGGCAATGTGAAGCTCTGCCCTTTTTCCTAATCACTGATGTGTGGTATGAGTTCAAAGACAGCTAGGGGGCAGAGAGTGGGGGAGGGGACAACAGGAGCCCATGGTCACTGCCTGTACTTCCTATCTATCCTGATTTTCTTGTTTTTGTTTTTGTTTTTAAAGACAATTTTCTATTTCGTTGATGATTTCGAGGAAAACACAAACTTACAACAGGACTCAAGGTGAAATAGATTCAAGCTGACTATGGGAATATGGTTTATAAGATTCAATTGTTTTATTTCCTTTCTTTTTCTCTAAGAGCCTACGTAAATCCGAGCTAGCTTTGCCTTGTCCTTTTTGAGGAGCTAAGATATCTCCTTAAACTAAGTCCACCATGGATTGTGAGGTTCAGGTGCCAAGGGAACATGGCCGAGATGGCTCAGTTGTAATCCTAGCTCTCGAAGCTGTCCACTCCAACAGTGTCAGAAAAGGCAATGCTTGGAGCTTCACAAATCTTTCTCAAACCATTGCTGAACTTTTCCTGTATGACAGCTTGGTCTTCATCCACTGTAAACTAGGCGTCCTTAAATTTTGTTTTTCAATTTTTAGTGGGTGGCTTTCTCAGATGATCTTTAAGTTTTATGCTACATTTTCGCTTTATTTCAGCATTTATAAGTCACCTCCCAGTATAAAACTCTTCAGCAATTCTCAGGAAGAATTATAATGCTAAAGTAAGAAATGAAAGCTGTTTATTCAAGAGACAGGAGAAATTACAAGTGGAGTAAGATGGCCATCCAAAAAGATAGATTTTCAAAACCTATTTATTTTAACCAAAGATAGATTTTCAAAACCTATTTACTTTAACCAAGTGAATTTACAGGCTGAGGTCAGTGGCTCTCAAGCCTAGCTGAATACTGGAATCACTTGGGGAGATTTTGCTGGATATGTAGGTCTGGGTCTTAGCCCTGAAGGCCCACATGTAAGTAAGCTGGGGGATATTTGGGCATTGATGTTTTTGAATACCTCTTCAGGTGATTCTGATGTGCAGTGGGGGTGAAAACTACTGACCTTTAAAATGGTCTCAACTGACCATATGAATTACATAGACACTGTAATCAAACCTGCATTTTATTTGTGTTTTCACTGAAAGTGCAGATTAATTGATCTTTAACTTCTTTCAGTTATAATAAAATTTGTAGTTAAAAACTAAACAGTTTTAAAACACTAAAATTAGTGTTAAAGCTTTACTTAAAACACTAAAACTCCAGCCTAAGTCAGATCTTCACGGTGATTGAAAGGATTTGGTCCTTAATAGGATCCTTTGCTCAAATTCTCCATGTGGGAACAACTGTTGCAGTAAAGACCACCAGTCTTTAATAAAAATAGGACTGTACAGTCCTATTTTACTCCTATTTACTCCTATTTACAGTCCTATTTACTCTTAGTCATTTACAGGACTCGAGGTGAAATAGATTCAAGCTGACTATGGGAATATGGTTTATAAGATTCAATTGTTTTATTTCCTTTCTTTTTCTCTAAGAGCCTACGTAAATCAGAGCTAGCTTTGCCCTGTCCTTTTTGAGGAGCTAAGATATCTCCTTAAACTAAGTCCACCAGTACAGTCCTATTTTACTCCTATTTACTCCTATTTAGTCCTATTTTACTCCCATTCTAAGAGTAAATGTTATAGTTTTGATATGTATTGTCCCCAAAAGCTCATATGTGAGACAATGCAGGAATGTTAAGAGGTGGAATGGAATGGTTGGGTTATGAGAGCTGTAACCTAATCAGTGGATTAATCCACTGATAGGGATTAACTTGGTGTTAACTATAAGAAGGTGGAGTGTGGCTGGAGGTGAGTCACTAGGGGAATGCCTTTGGGGTTTATACTTTGTCCCTAGTGAGAAGAACTTTCTGTCTGTTTCCTGGCTGTTGTGTCCTGACCTACTTTCCTGTGTCATGCCCCTTCCCCATGTTCTGCCTCACCTTGGACCCAGAACTATGGAGTGGGCCAACCGTTGACCAAACCTCTGAAACCATGAGCTAAAATAAAAATTTCTACCTCAAAGTTGTTCCTTTTAGGTATTTTGCTTACAGCAAAGAAAAGCTAAGTAAAACAGCAAATATTAGCCAAAGTTCTTAACCATAGACTATAGACAGGAATTAGCAAATTCTTTGGAAAGAGTTGCCCAGTGTTCTGTTTGTTACTGTTTGAAGGTAAAAGTGCTAACATGCAAAGAGTGAACACAGGATAGTAGGATGGGGTGAAGCCCCCATCAGCCCTCTACACTGAGAAAGTACTAGAGTTCAAAGTGGTTGGGCCAGTGTGGTTGCAAACCACTGGGGTATAAATCTATTAGCACCACAATTGAAAATTGATATGGAGAATAATTATAGAATTTGGCATAATGAGAAAGAAGGGTCTTGCTCTTCAAAAAATTATATCTTTTTATAATTTTTTATTTCTTCTGTTTATTAGATTATACTTTTAACATACCTTCAGGAATTAATCAGAAATCGTCTCTGAAAAGTATAACACATGGAATGGGTAGCAAAGAGCAAAATATTCCTTCCACAAACATACTGGAAGCCATTGTAGAGACCTACACCTAATTCTTTCTGCCTAGCTTTCTCCTCCCCAATTATTAACATAAATGGACTTCGCAATTTCCTACTCTCTGGATCTTATTATCACCTGAGGTTGTAATCTCTTTTTTTGTTTCTCCTTCCATTTTATCTGAATCCCTTTTGACCATTGTCAGGGTAGCTACCAAAATTTCTATTGAAATTCTCCTGAACTGATGGATGTTTACATAAACTTTGCCAATCTCATTTTTAAAATCTATTACTTGTCCTATTATTTTAGAGTAAAATTTAGCATAATTTATGGGAAAAGTGTGCTGTCAACTTTTGCTACTGAAATTTTCCAAAGCTCAATCTAGGAAAATTCATATTGTTTACTTTGTTTTTTTTTTTTGCTGTAAAGTATCATATCACTATGGTAACTACTGTGTATATGCTAATCCTACCAACATTTTAACGACAGGCTGTAACTCATTGGCATCCCATAATCCTTTTATTTAACTTTTGTGGCCTCCCTGTTGCATTATTCAAAGTAGCTGCTTCCTACCTTTCCCACTCCCTTCAAATCTCTACTTCTTCCCCATCTCAGTTTCTGTGAGTAGGCAATCTGCTGTATCCAGGAGTCCATTCAGTGGAAGAGCCACTTAACTATTCTATATTTCAGGGGGGTATTTTCCTGGATTTTCATCTTCCCTATTCTCTTTGCTCTTGTCAAGAATCTTTCCTGATGATTCCCTTGACTGAATCCTATCTTCTTCATCTCTGAGCCATATTATGCCAATGTATGCTCTCTGCCCAGCATCCTCACACTAGCCCTCTTTGTTGACCAGTTGCTCTGAGAGATATTTAGGTTTCACCATTTTTTAAAATATTTTTTAGTTGTAGATGGACACACTACTTTTATTATATTTATTTATTTTTTATATGGTGCTGAGATCAAACCCACTGCCTCACACGTGCTAGGCAAGCGCTCTACCACTGAGCCACAAACCTAGCCCAGGTCTCACCATCTTAATACAAACTCTCCCTCACTCTGTTTCTATTTTATATTGACATACTTTCTCATTCATGTGTCATGAATCATTTAAGTGATTGGTAGTTCCTCCTATCCTTTTCATCTGTAATGTCTTTTCATCTCCCTCTACCTCCTTCTCTTAAACCTCATTTTCTGTGACCTCTTGACTAAATTTGCTATTCACCATTTCCATCTTCATGACACTAGCTCTCTCTCTGTCCTCTGTGACAATGGCTGTCCTTGTTTTCCTGTTCCATCTCACACTCTTTCATGGACACATTTTTCTCCAGTAGCCTCCAAGAAATTCTATGCTAAATCCATTCCATGGCCATCCTCTCTGTTTATAGTTTCTCCCTCAAGACTCTCTTCCATTCCCACAATCTCTAATTGGTATGGAAATCCCAAACATGTAGTTCAATACCAATCTCTAGCTCAGTTCTTGTGTTTTTAATTATTTGATGGTCACTCCCAACAAACACATCTTTAGAACTTAACTTACAGTTTCCCTAAAGCACATTTTCCTATATTTAGTATTTCTATTAATCAGCTATCTAATACTGATGCTCCAATCTCACTCAACTAGACACTCAGCTCTTGTTTAATTTTTATAGTTGGTTTCATACTAACTTGTTATTTATTTGATTGATGCTGATTCTAGAGACATACCTAAAAATGTGGGCCTGTGAAGAAAACCCAACCTCTCATTTTAGTGTTGACATAGTGTACCCTCATGAAATGCCCCAGTAGTAAACAGATAACCCTCTATTGGTCGTGGGAAGAGGACTCACCTGGTTTTCAATACAGCCATTTGCTTAAAATCATTGTGGTGCTATTGGTCACTGTTTATACCAGCAGAGTATGGAATTAGAAAAATTATGAGAAGCCCTAGAACATGAAGAGTTTCAAACCTTAATTTAAATTAAAATATTGAAAAGTTTTTAAATTGATAGTTTAAAATTGAATTTCTTAGACTCACACATGCAAAGGAATACTTAAGGACAAAGTAAAGATGTGAGAAAAAGTTTTCCAGGATGTTCATTGTGTCTTTTAGTCTACACAGGCAACACACAGTTTAGAATTCAGTACCAAACATGTATTACTTAAAGTAAGGTCAAATTAGATGAAAAACTGTTAGCAGCAAAACTATAAAATTGTGGTGTGTGTGTGTTCGATAATATTATCACATCACAGTATAATGTATAGTAATATTGGATAAAATGAATCAGATAAGTTCAGGAAATAATAAATGAGTTCTCTGACAGAGAAAGCTCCTACTGCCAGGTCAGATGGCTTCCCTTCATCTTTGTACCTACTCCGAAGGGTGATACATCTTTGTGTGTGTGTGTGTGTGTGTGTTTATAATATACTAAGAAGCAGTACTACTGGATGTGTCAAAGATGTCAAAGATGGATGTGTCTCTTGTTCTGAAAAAGTTAAATTCAGAAAAATACTCATGCAGAACAGAAAAGTCTATAGATTGATGTATCTTACCCAAGTATACTGCCCTACAAAAGCAATATGAAGAAGAAAATATACTGGTGATAGTATATTTTAGTAGATATTATACATTTTATAATGTATTCCAAAGGAAAGGAATTTATACTTTAAAATATCGTGTCCACAACTCTCTAAAAAAAAATAAATTCATCAGTCTGTTTCTTTATGGACAAATTTGAAACCAGCTCCTAATGGGCTTTTGGGATCAATAAATGTTCATTAAAAATGTACAACTGGCTCTCCACTATTTTATAACTTTACCAGACCCTCTAATCTCACCTTTTGCTGGAGATCTTCAACAGTGCAGGAAGGAGAATTTTAAATCATTTTTTCTGGCTCTATTAATTTACAGTGGAGAAAACCAAGATGTACAGTGGTTGTATGACTAAGTGGTCACGCAGTCATGTTGCTCTGAGGCCAAAACCCAAATCTTCAAGTCAAAATTTTCTCTAATTTCCTGACTTCCTTGCTGTCTGTAGTGAACTTCTCAAGCTTTGAAAATTACTCAGTAACCACAGTTGAGAAGATGGTGTTCTAGGAAATGGGTGAAATGTTCCAAGACCAGGTCGCTAGCCTGGAAGACCTTCCTGACAAAGAGGTAGGTGGCTTGTTGGAGGCAAGGCCGCATTCTGTCTTGGCCTGTTAGTTAGAGGGGGTGACTGGAAGTTGCAATAGGGTGGGTGCCACCCAGTCGCCACTGCATAGCTTACCTTTGATACCAGAAGCTGGTGCCTGTTCCAGAACACTGATTTTTGCAACTGGGACAACGAGTGGACTTCAGGGGAGTAGTACTTCCCACTTGAAAGTTCATGCAGTGTTTTATTTTATTTTTATGTTTTGTTTTTGTACTTATCTGGAGTAAAGTCCATCAATTTCCTCAGATTTTTTAAAGGATTTTATGAGCCAAAGAAGAGCTCAATATCATTGACTGAGACTTTAGGAGGAAGTGAATCCTGTTATAAAACTGAAGTTGGTACTTGCATCTCTGGTGTTTCTGGTCTCTGTAATATTTTGCCCTCATGAGTAACTTTACATTCCCACAATCCCCTCTCATTTCAGATACTTGGTTTTATCTATCATCTTTTTCTCTTTCTTTAAAGCTCATCTTCAAGAAGGAAAATTCTTGAAACTGTACTCCAAACTGAACTGTATATGACCAAAGAGGCAATTGTACACCCCTGAGTCCAGCTGGGGGTTTGAGGCAGACCAAGCGCTTTCTGATTTGGTAATGAGAGGATTTTTCAAAGTGCCTTGGCTCTTACCACCTCTCTGCTAGGCTATCTTTAATGATTTCAGCTGGAATTTAGTTCTTGTCCTTCCTTGACCATCTAAACTTCTACACAACACAGAGCTTTGTCTGAGGGAGTGAGACCTGTAGAGAACGTTTGTTCGCTTACGCCATGCTGGAGGGTGAGGAACATCTCCGTGTGGGATTGGTTGGTGGATATTGTAGGAGCTCAGGTAGTCTCAAATGGGACCAAAGGGGAGTCTGACCTTTGCTTTGCAGGTGAGGAAACATCCAAGCAAATAAAAAGATGCTGGAGGAAAAAGGTATATCTATTAGGGTCCCAGGAAGAAGGATGGAAGGCTGAAACTGGTCAGTGGGGAAGAGTTTAACAAAGGGACTGTTCACAAAAGTGTGGGTAGCATTTAAGGAAACCAGTGAAGGTTCATGCATGCCTCTGTGTTTAGGAAAAATAGAGGAGCTTTATCACTATGTATGACTCAAAGGGGAAAAGGAGAGGAGTCATGGCAAGAATCCAGACAGAAAGATGCTGCCTGCAAAAGGCCCGAAGGTAGGGGTAAAATGTAGAGAGATGAAGCCCAGCCCCAGAGAAACTTTCCTATTGGAAAGGAGCCACTGCGATATAGGAAAGGGTCTAGAACAAGCTTAGGTTGTTCAGCAGCTGGGGGGAGAAAGGTAGGCCGGCCAGGAGAAGAATCAAGGATGTGTAGTGATACCAAAGGGTGGCTGGGCCAAACTCACTCTGCTCCAGCTTTAAACTCCTTCCTGAAATTAACACCCACCTTCTCACACTTTTCTTGAGGAAGCTGGTCTCTTCTAATTTCTCAGGGAAGTCTGCCCTGAGCAAAAGCTTTATCAACGACATAAGCAATGATAGGAAAAATACATTTTAAATATGTGTAGTATGAAATATGTGAACTATGGATGGGTGATGTATTAGGTAACTCAATTTGTCTTGTAACTGTGATGATAGCGTGATTAGTAGTAGGCACTTGTAGAGTAATATCAATAGTAGCATCTGGGAAGTGAGTACATAAAATCCTAGTAATTTGTATGTTTGCAAATCTTCATGATAAAATGCTGAAGAAATAATCTTGGTATACTTAAAACATGGGTTTAAGAGCAGCACAGGAAAATTTAATATGGATTAAGTAATATAAGTTCTTATAATCAGACATTAACATATGAAGCTATAATCAATCTAAGAGAGTAATTTTAAAGAGTTCAACTGAAACGTATTTTAATTTGCTCATTTCTATATGAATTGTCTCTGATATTTTAAAAATTGGAAGCAGTGAGTTTCAGAGGGAAACTGAAGAAGTTAGGCAGGAGTTAGAGGGAGGCCTACTTTAAAAATTTAACATCCATACCATGTTCATGTATCATCTATTCAAAAACTGTTCAATAAAATAAGGATTTTGAATATCTTTAGAGGGATAGAGAAGGAAACATGATACATGAAATAATTTTGATCCCATTTCATCTCAAACTCGACAAGATTAGCTCTAAATTTTCACTCTGGAATTTTCTTTTTTTCTTCCTGAACCCATTCCTTCCAACTATAAATAGGCTGTTTTATCCTGGAAAATTTTAGCCTGATACTTCTCTTTTCCTCAAAGAACAAATTTACAAACAATGTCCTCATGCAGGCTCTCCAGTCAGCTGTGTCTTGACTCCTCCACTGAGACTGCCCTTGGTGAAGACATCTGTGACCTCATGGCCACATTCAAAGCCCACTTTTTGTTTGCTAAATAAAAAGTGGCAGTTTAGTGCTGCTGATTTATTTAGAAATTCCCTTTTGCAACACCAGCCCCCCAACTGTCCATTGCTCTGACTTAGTCTCAGTTACCTGTTCAAGCTCACTTTCCCTTCTGTACTCACTGTACAAGTGCCCCTAGCATCTGCTGAGTTACACTAGGCTGCTCTTCCCTCCTGCATGCCCTGTAGACTACTAAACAAGGAGAAGAAAGTTGGTATTCCTGTTCTTTGGGAATTATAATAATAATAATAATAATTATTATTATTATTATTATTATTATCATCATCATTATTATTATTATCATTATTATTGTTTTGGTACCAGAGATTGAACCCAGGAATGCTTAACCACTAAGCTGCATCACCAGCCTTTTATATTTCACATTTTGAGACAGGGTCTTGCTAAATTGCTGATGCTGACCTTGGACTTTCAGTCCTCCTACCTCAGCCTCTGAGATGCTGTGATTACAGGCATGCACCACCACTTTCAGCTTGGAGAATGTATTTGCACACCTGTTTTGATCATTTCTTCCTCTGTTATATCTTAAGTGGTAGAAAGAAGAATTTGTTAGGCTATATAAAGACTGCATCTAAGGTACATACTCTATCAATTGGCATTCTCCAGAGAAATAAAATCAAGTGTGTGTGTGTGTGTGTGTGTGTGTGTGTGTGTGTGTGCATGCACATGTACTCAGTAAATGCAAAATCTGCAGGGTAAGCAGGAAGGCTGCAGACCCAGAGTGAAGTTGCACTTTAAGTTCAAAGTCAGTTGGTTTGCAGAAGTGCATCTTGCTAGGGGGAGGCCATTTTACTGTGATAAGGCCTTTGACTAGTTGGATGAGGCCCACTCACATTACTGAGAGTAATCTGCAGTAATCATAGTCAGTTAATTTAAATATTAACCTTATCTAAAAACATGTTCACAGAAATATCCAGAATAGGATTCAACCAAATATCTGGACATCATGACTCAGTCAAGTTTATTTATAAAATTGACCACAACGTATTTATAAGAGATTCCAAACCTTAATTTCTTCAGACTCTTCTCTCAGTTCTTTGATGTTCAGCTGCATTTGTTTTCTCTCTTAAGTCACTTTTAGAAATGAATTTATTCTTGACCTGCTAAGCAGATCCATCTGCTAAACAAAATTAGTAGAATCTGTGAATATCTGAATGGTTGTCATTCAGGCATGTGCGGAAAAAAACTTTACTCAGTTGAAAGTTAAAAGAAAAATCAGGAAGGATTGCCTATTCTCACATGGTTATTTTCTCAACTTTACTGATTGCTTCATCCATCCCAGAAGCACAAGTCAAAGAAGCAGACAAGGCCATAGTAGCAAATGAATAAATATTTGCATGTGGGATTTATGATTAAAGGAGGATCAGTCTCAAAAAACAAGCAGAGCCTTCAAGTCATGTTGTGAGCTACTGAGTATGAGAAGAAAAAAGAGAAAGGGGTGGTAAGTCTTATCTGCCCCTTACTGTGCTCCCACAGATCTGGTTCCCTAGTCAAACAGGGGACCAGGCCCAGTTCCTACTTATTCCTGAGTGATGAACTTACGTTCCCTGCTGTGTGCAGAATTACTGACGTGAACCACTCACACGCTCCCATGGGAACCAGGGGCCGGGTCGTCAGTTGACACCACAAATCCTACTTCTCATAGCCTTGGTTGTTGACTACAACCTCAGTTTCACCCTGTTTGGCATGTGGTCCTTCTCCCCATGCTGTGAGTATGTGACTTGAACTGTTGTTAACCTCTTCTGTCCAGTTGTGTCAGTCAGTTGCTGTGACCAAAATACCAGGCAAGAACCACTTAGAGGAGGAAATGTTTGTTTGGGCTCACAGTGTCAGAGGTCTCAGTCCATGGTGAGCCAACTCCATGGTTCTGGGCATGAGTAGAAGTGAGGTAGAACATCATGGGAGAAGGGTGTGGCAGAGGGCAGAGTCGAGCTTCTCAGCTCCTGGAAGCCAGGAAAAGAGAGAGGGGAAGAGAGAAGCCAGGACAACATACAATCCCCAAGGGACACTCTCATTGATCTACTTGTTGCCGTCATGCTCCACTTTCCCAGTTACCCCCCAATGGCCCATTCATGAGATTATTCGACTCATAACCCAATCTGTTCACCTCTGAACACTGGGACATTGCCTATCATGTGCGCTCTTTGGGGGTATCTTTAGATCTGAAACACCTGTGTAGATCATCATGCGTTCAGCCATCCCCATAATACTAGGATGAGAATTTCTCCTTCACCAAACAATCTATAGAAACAAAACAGTACAATATATCTTTCACATGTGCAATTACTCTTCTAACTTAGTGAACAGAGTACCTGGGAGTATAGCTATTCTGGTCCAGGGAGCAAAACAGAGGTATAGTGAGGTCCTTCTGGTACTTCAGTCAAAAACACCCTTATGCAGAGATCAAGATAAGGTCTCTCATTTACAAGTTGTTGTTGTTATTATTATTATCATCATTATCATTATTATTAGGATTGGACCCAGGGGCCCTTTACCACAGAGCTGCATCCCAAGCTCTTTTATTTTATTTTATTTTATTTTGTTTTCTTTGGGACAGGGCTTCACTAAGTTGCTGAGGCTGGCTTCAAACTCATGATCCTCCTGCCTCCTCCACCCATGTTGCTGGGATTACCGGCATGTGCTACCGTACTGGGCTCTAAGAAATTATTTTTGGGAAAGTATTTTGAAGCCTTTGAATGGTATAAATATACAGAGAACACGGCACCACAATTATATACATTTAATCACAGCCAAAAGTATGAATCTTAGGAACAGCCCACAACGGATTCTGAAATCACAATAGAGAATATGACATGGGTACCAGCCCCAAGGACTTTGAAATCTAATTGAAGAAGAGACAGAGTTTTATGTATGAAATAGCAGCTCAAGATAACCTGTGAATTTATTCTTCTATAGCCATTTTCCAGAGATGGTTCTGTGCCTGGATCACAGTCCAGCAAGAACTTTTCAGGCTTGGTGGGACCTCTTCCCATTTCCCCAGGCATTCTTGGGCCCAACAATACCAAATATCCCCAATTGTAAACTAAGGTGCTAAAGTAAGTCCTCTTCACTCTTGTCCACTTCATTATTCATTGACCACAGTGCTCCTACCTCCAGGAAGCCTCCCCTGCCCTGCTGGGGAAAGGTCTCTGACCTTTGTCCACACCTGTCATCCACTAGAAGAAGGTGCATGGTGAGTTGGTAACATTGAATGCAGATCCATGGTAATGTTCTCGTCTCCTACACCAGACTGTGAGCTCCCAAACGAGTGACTGAGTTTTTCAGTTGTGATCTCAATGTCTGACATACACTAGGTATTAATGAATATGTATTGAATCAATGGAGAAAAATGCATAGTAATTCAAAAGTAGATGTATCCTGTCTCTTCTCTGCAAAACGCAAAGCTATAGAATGTGGGTTATAGAGGCAAGAAACCATTTTTGAAACCAAGTATTTTTGTTGTATCCCGTGAGATTCTCAATCCTGGTGGTTGAAATGTTCAATAACTATGATGTTCTATAAAAATAATAATAAATATTATTATAAATTATAATAATTTAAAATTCCCTATGATTGTCATTGGATGCTTTTATGAAGATGTAAAGGAATTAATTTTCACTAAGATCATTCTAGGATGATGATAATATAGTTCTGAATCCATAAAGTAATGCATAATTTTAGTGGCCTAGGGGTGGGTTTGTAGTAATAAATTCTTCCCAGGGTTTTCTATTTCATAGGATTCTTATTGTTAGAAATACGACTGTGTGCATAAGTCAGCTAAGCAACTGAGAAACACTGAAGTATATGGCTAAGAGCTCAGACAGTACCTCTGCCACTTTCTATATAAGTAACTTGAGCAGACGGCTTAATCTTCTTACTCTATACAGCGAGGATGATTGAGTCTTAATCTTTTAAAATTGTTCATATTTTTAAACTTCAATTTTGTCATATATGAAATGGTGATAAATGGTATTTATAATACATAAGTGTCATTAGGATTATATAATGTTATGGTTTGGATGTGAGGTGTCCCCCAAAAGCTCATGGATGACACAATGCAAGAAGGTTCAGAGGACAAATGATTGGGTTGTGATAGTCGTAATCCAATCAGTGAATCAATCCTTGCTGAGATTAACTGAGTGGTAACTGAAGTGGTAGGGTGTAGCTGGAGGAGGTGGGCATTGGAGGTGTGGCTTTGGGGTATATATATTTTGTATCTGGAGAGTGGAGTCTCTCTGTGCTTCCTGATCACCCTGTGAGTCGTTTCCCTCTGCCACTCTTCCACTGTGATGCTATGCCTCACCTCAGGCCCTGAGGAATGGAGCCTGCTTTCTATGGACTGAGACCTCTGAAACCGTGAGCTCTCAAATGAAAACCCAGGAGCCCTCAAATAAACTTTTCCTCCTCTACAATTGTGCTGGTGGGGTTTTTCAGTCACAGCAGCAAGAAAGCTGACTAAAACATATAACAAGTATAATGGATTTGGGAGAGTGCCTAGAACTTAATAAGAAGCTCAGTTAAATTAATTACTTTATCTACTTTTTGTAGAATGATTTCTGTTTGTGACCAACTTAGTCTCACTATCACAGGCCCTGAAATATCATCTCCAGTGTTCAAAATGTCCTGCTTCTTCCTGGTGGTCAGTTCCAAGATACCCCAGAATCTGGAAGACACTGTACTCGTGCTGTCATGCATCCATCCCTATTTCAGGATGGTTCCAGCTCCCTGGGAGCAGCATCCTGTGAAAATAGAACACAGGCTCATGGGAAAAGAGACATTTGCATAATAATTAGATTGAGTTGGAGATTGTTCTTCAGAACTACATATGGATGTGGGGGAAGAATAACATTCTGAATAACTTTTCACCAACATAGCTAAAAATTATATATCAGAATATGTTAAATTATACATATTATATGTACATGTACTATATACATGCTGCATATACACATATGTATGTTATATACAGAACACACATATACTATGCATATGATAAACAACTGGCACACTTATCAACATACGTGAAAGCAGTTACCTCCTCGTGACCATTGGGCTATAGCAACATACTAGAAATGTGCTTCTTTTGCACAGGGAACAGGGAGAGGAAGGGGGAGCGAAACAATAGCTTATGATGAAGGAATCTTGGAACCAGCCAGGAGGGAAGCAGCCAGAACCTCCGCCTATGCTATTGTTGCAGGACCACAGTGGAGGTTGTGCAACAGCTTCAGTAAAATACTTCCTGCAGTTCATTTTGTCTCACTAGGTGGCCAGGCCCGGAGGGAGCCAGCAGCACAGGTGTAAGCAGAGAGCAGGTGCTGTGCTCCTGGAATCCCCCAGCATGCTACCAGGGAGCCTTCTGGTCCTTATGTTCCTCCTTCCTTCAGCCCCAGGTAGGCAGTAACTCTTTTTCAGGTTCCTTTAAGAGCATCAGAGAACGACTTGCTTTTTATCTGCTCCCGATAACTTTGTTGGATAAAAATTTTGACCAATTGTATTTTCATTCCTCAACCAATGTTACTAACCCATTAGTCTAGTAGTTAATGTGACATTGCGGGCTGTGACCAACATAAAGATTGAACGCTAAAAAGAGCATTGAGAGGTTTCGAACGAGCATTTGCATGTCTGATGTGAGAATATTTAGAAGGGAAGGCATTGATTTCTTACAGCATAACTTAAATAAGGAATATGGTCTCTGAGTCAAAAAGTGCAATTCAGCAAAACTCATCTTGAAGTTTTTAGTGCATTAAAATGCAACAGTTTTGCTAGGTAATGGCTATGTAAAGATTTTGGAAAATATCTGCCACTACTGTTGGGGCTTGGTAGACTCTATGTTCCTTTAGACTGCACATTTTTATATTTAGTACTTTTATTACAAGCAATAATAAATGTAACTATTAGAAATAAACTGTTTTCCAATTTTATGTTTATAAATTGTGATTTTACTTGATAAAAAGGTGTTGAGGTTAAGTATAAGTTGATGATTCATTTCCATTTTGCTGGTTGTATCAAATGGTTAAGAATTTAAACGTGGAGAAATACTAGTACTTAATGATATGTTACCTCTAGCCAGTCTTGCCATTCTGGTAAATTCTCCATTAGAGTACAGATAAATGAGATTTGGAAACACATTCCTCCAGCTTATTTCTATTTCCAGAGCTTAAGTCAGCATATTAGACTCTAAGTGTCTAGAGTCTCTCTAGTTAACCTTTTCTGGGGTCTTAGAATGCCTGCTGGGACCTGGGAATGGAACCAATTATCAACAAAAGGTCTGGAGTTAGGAAGGAAAGATGTTCCTCTCCTATGCACCCATTCTGCGCAAAACCCACTAGAACCAAAGTGGTTTCCCAATTTGTTTCTCAGACGTGTAAAAATTTTACTTCATATCCTTAAATAAATGGATGATGTTAGGCATTTATGTACTTCAGTTAAAATTCCTCTTCTTTGAGTCACCATCCATAGGAATCTTCATTCTTTCCATTTTCCATAAATGCTATCAGCCACAACTCTCCGGGAACCCACTCTTGGTGAAAACATAAGAACTGCATGGGCTCTAGCTTTGTCCAAGAGGGCAAAGATCAGGCTGATCCCTGGACCAAGTCTCATGGCTGAGGCTGGTGCCCATGCATATTACAACCTTTACAGTGAAATTAGAGACCCCCGCTGTATCTATGCTCCTCCTAAGTGCGTCTTCACAACACAGCACTGAGAGAGACAGTGTCCTTGGAAGTCATGCCCCAGAGTGGGACATCACACATAGAACATGGTGGTGGGGACAGACGGAGGTGCTATGAGAATGAGGACCTGCACCCTCTCCTCTTCCATCCTGAACAGAAAGTTGTCCCACTTATTTTACCACCGGTGTCTCCTGGGTCACTGAAATATTCACGCTATGTTTCTCATGGGGGTTTATTTTTTAGCCTGCATATAAAAATCTAAGCAATTTTTTTCTCATCTCTTTGCTTCTCTGTCCCCTTCATCAATACCATACATATGTGCCCCTCAATGGTGACTTTATCCAGTTCCTATGTACTTGAAATAAAAGAATGAGATGTAAAATAAGACCAGATGCTCGTAATGAGCTTCACAATCCCCTGAGAAAAATGACATGGGATTTCATCATAGGAAAAGACATAAAAACAAATATTTAAAAGGACGTGGCAAGCAATTGTAGGGTGAGGAAGTAAATGTTATACTGACAGAGGAGAAAGTGCTGATTGCATTCTAGCAGAATATCCCAGAGATACTCTAATTTTCAGAATTATTTTATATCAAATGTCAGTGCTTTCTTGCCTTTATATTTTGACTGGAAGACACAAAACAATGTATACAATTTAACCTCAATAGCCAGAATAATATGCTTCATTAGGATGTGGTTTTCTCAATGTGTGTGTTCATTTCGCTACTTGAAGTTTAAAATAACAAGGTGTTTTGAGGAGATACAAAATCTCACAACTAAAGTCAATGTCATTACATAAGCTCAATTCAGTGCTTGCTGTCGTTTGTTTACTTTAGAAAGAAATTGCTTTAAAAGGTTTCAAACAGATTTGAACAAAAATAAAAATATCAATATTATGTACAAATTTTCTAATCTCCAAGATGGCCTGAAATGCTTTAACAAATACAGTAGCAATCCAGACTAAGGTCTGATATTGTAACCTATTTTGTTATTGTTGTCATTATATTAATCTTGTAAATGAGCTTTGCTTTTTCTAAAATCAATGGATGGAGATATACTATATCATATATATACCTATATATATACATATATATACACATATATGTATATGTAAAATCTCGCCAACTCAAACCAAAATAACTTTTTTTTTTGATCCAGTTTTGCTGGCCAAACTAATCCAACATATGAGTTCTGTGGGAGGGAGAAAGCAAGTATTAAAATAAATTAGTGGAAACATATTGTGTTACACCTTGGATTTGTGTAATCCCTGGATGGCAGTTAGCTGTGTTTGTTCCGCAGTCTTCAAAATAATTAACTTGACTTTATTCTGCTGGGAGGAGGTTGAGCTATCTCCTCCAAACTTGAAGATGAATATTTAAGTCAATTACATCTATATATCTGCTGTGTAAATTGTTGTATCTCAGATCTCATTATTTCAGGGGCCTTTCAGCTTTCTGGAAACACGAGCCTTTCAGGGAAACTTTATCTGTTTTTGTTAGAGAATTTACTGTGTTCCAGAATGAATTGGAAATTCATTTATTTCATGCCAAAAATTCATTTATTTCATGCCAAAAATTCATTTATTTCATACAAAAAAACAAGAAGTTGTTTTAAAAAATCTTTTTTGTTTATGTTTTGCTTTGTTTGTTTTTGGTTTCCATTTGGAAGTGCACAAAGAAATTGTATAATGAACTTGTACATACTGAGTCTGTATTTAAGAGCCTGTTGGTAGTTTCATGATAGCATGGGACACTAGGATGTCAAGCCTTGCCAGAAGCCTGGGGCTCAGCATGCACAGCAGAGAGAACTGATATGGGATAGACTGATCCTCTCCCTCTTGCTTCTTCTAAACAAAGTGTGTGTTTTATCACCTTCTGCTTTTATGCAAAGGATCAGGTGAGCAGTTATCAGTTTGTGACCCAAAGGGAGCATACTCTAATAGTTCCTGTTAGAATTGTAAGTGTTGCAGATAAAAACTACTTGTACAGATTTTAACAGATTTGAAAAAGTCACTGAGGTTGCAAAATTGGTGAAGTACAGCTTCGGGAACTCAGTGTCAAAGGGATGAATTGCAGCAGGAAGCACTGCAGCTTGCATGCTGGCCCCGTATGGCACACTCATTTTGTGTCACCGAATTAGAGGAGGCAGCAGGGAGGTATGTCAGTACGGTCAGTTAATTCCTGACAAGGGTAATCTTCTTACCTTTTGGCTTCTCATTGTTCTGAAATAATTGTGAAAATTAAACTGGATGGAGACACAGTGATCATTTAATATTTCTTTAGATTTTTGTATGTTCATTTTGAAAAAAGCTTTTGTAACTAATGTAATTATTTCTTTTCCAAAATTAATTAAATAAAAATAAAAGATGCCCAGTGACTGCTTGCATGAAATGAGTAACTGGAGCACCTGGTGATGTTGTTCTTGAAGTGTAACAATGTGAAAAGGCTTAATTTATCACAACTGACTAGAATTTACCTACTCAAATGATCATGGCCCCTTCAAAGACATCGTAGGGTAGTCTGCATTTATTTGCATAAAATTATAGACTACTTGAACAAGTGTTAAGTACCATTTAATCTGCATCCTCTTTTCAAACGATTAAAAATACTTTAATAGAACCCCAACTTAACATATTCTCATGTCAATACCATGGATTTAAATGTTTTTGAAATACTTATTAAGAGCAAATCTCAAGCCACTAAAAGAAAAGCTCTTTCATTATTTTAAGATTCCATTTTTGAGTACAAGTGTTCTTAGTGAACTTAATATTTTTTCCTAATCTTTCGAGTTAAATGTAAGTGGTTCTTGAGAGATCAAATGAATTAAACCCATCCTAAAATGATGAAACTTTGACATCACTAGGAATTTTTGAATTTCTGCTCTAGTTTTAGAAGAAAATGTTATGAAATAAATGTTTTCATTCCGTGGGAAATCATTTTGGATAAGATATAGAAGTACAGATACACAAATAACACTCAGTGAGAGAGACTCTCTGCATCCTGGGTTGGACTTACAGCCACCAATAACCGCCAAAGAGCGGGTCTCTTGACTTTTCCTCAAGGGCTAGGCCATGTGGACAAATGGAAAAGAAAGCAGAAAAGCCAGCGTTAGCTTTGGGAAAACTCTGAATTTCTCTCTACAATGACTGCTGGAGACAACATGTAGATGAGTGCGTAAGATGCAAATAGGTTGTAACATCACTCCCAAATCCCTTTCTATTCAGATTCTCTGTTTCTCGAATTTTCATGGTTTTTCTATATAAAAAAAGGAAGTTTATCTGTATTTCTGATGCTTAGCCCAGCTTACTCCATAAACCAACCTTGTAGTGAAGCCTTTTCTTTCTGTTACTTAGTTTCAAATATTGCTATTGGCAAACCAAAGGAAGAAAGCATTAGAATCAGAAATGGTATACATTGGTTATTTCATTTTCATAACATGTTTCTCCAAGTGCTTCCACTCAATTATTCTGGGACCAGTTAGCTTCCGAGATTAGCATGGCATCTGCCTTTTGCCTTTCACTACTGCAGTATCTCTGCTCAGGGAGCCACTGCAGGCATCAAAGATGGCGGAGTAGTGGGAACGTGCAAAAGAAATACTGTCACTCAACAGAGAGACACAGGTAAACTTTTAGTGGGAAGACATTTGAAGTTCCAGATTCTAGTAAAGATTTGAGAGAAAGAGTGTGTTTCTGGTTTTGTCTGTCTCCTGGTGTAGTTGACCTAGATCTCACACAGTGTCTGTATGACATCATTCGCAGGTGACGCGATAAGGGTGGCCAATACTGATCAGCTAACTTTGGGTCCACCTAGCTAAATCTTCTATTTTCCCTTGTATTTTTCCTCAGGAAGTGCTACAAAGGAATTCCCTGAGGTAAAAGAGTATGAAGTGGTTTATCCCAAAAGACTTCATCCACTGCAGAAAAGAGAAGCCAAAATGCCAGGGGAAAAGGTACAGCTTCTGAAACACCAAAGAATTTTAATTTGAGATATGTGTATGTATATTGTATTATTTCTCATACAAATACATCATATATTTATATATAATGTATCGATTGGACTTTAGAAAGTTTTCAGCTTTATGCCTCAGAGGTAAATAACACTAGTGGTTATGTTTGTGTTTGTTTTTTAAACTTTTAATCTTTACTGCGATCCAAAATTTTATTTTTAACCTTATTTTGCAAATCAAGTTCTAAAAAGTAAAATAAACTGTCCTCAGTAACAGAGTGTGAACTCGAATTAATTTTATACTTTATTCTGTGTACTTCCAAAGATTAGATACAACTTATTTTATCTGTTACATTTCCTTCTATCCATCCACACACATACAACCATGGCATTAAAACAGGAGAATAGTGCAAGTGAATAGGTATTTGTATTTTCACTTGAAACTTACACCTTTTCTAAGCATTAAAATTTGGATAATGCTTATTAAATGAAACAACACATTTTCAGTTAACATTCATTCAACAAACTTTTCTTAATTGCAAGAAGAAAGCTAAGGAAGCTTTGATTTATTCAACAACAAAGTTCTAATTACCTGTACTCTGAAGTTTTCTTCACTGGGAGCCAGGAAAACATAGATGAATGAGATCTAGCTGACAACTTACACAAGTGTTCTAAAATGCATCTCACTGGGAGAACATGTGCTCCTACCAGACAAGGCTCCTCACAGTATTTCTTCCAAAGCAAATTTAGGAGAACAGAGCCCATAGGAGACCTTGCTTCTAAAAATAGCTATCTATAAAAATTATTTCCACTAAGTTTGGTGGAATCCATGTGCATTGGATTCTTCCTCAATATGGCTTTTTTCAAATGCTTTCTAGCAGTCTCTTAAAATTATCAGATGCTTTTTTTTCTCTGAATAGTTTGAGGAAAATTTGGATATAAATGATGAGTTTTCTATCACAGCTATAAGGTAATTTCCTTTTTGCTATAAAAATACATGCTTTTATTTGGAAAAATTTATTTTGATACAAAATCACAGTCTCATTACAGGTGCATGCTAGATGATCAATATTACTTTTAGGAGTTATTGAGTAGATGGAGATGATTGATGAATGTGGCAGATGTTTAGTGTAGATATATATTACTTGTGAAGTTGACTGGCAGGGTGTACTGATACACAGGTCTTATGTTTTTCTGATCCATTGTGATAGTGTATAGGATCTAAATTCAGAGGACTAGCTTGTATTCACATCTTAGCTTTGTCAATTCTCCCCAGTAAGCCCAGATACGCAGAAACCTGAAGTTCCTTTTCTTAAAATGGAGATAATGATGACACATGTACTGCATAGATGTTTTGAGATTTAATAAATGAAAACATTAACTCCACGTTTAAGATTAGGCTGATACTGCCTTATGGAACCCATTATATCACACTTCTTATTACTGATTTCCAAGGCTTTTGTGGCTTCATGTCTCATTAACAACACATTTTTTTTCACTTCTGCTCCTTAACATAACATGCTTGTTAGTCAACCTTGACAATCCTTTTTTTCTTTCCTTAACAACGTACTTATTTCTACCTCTGTGCCCTTTCTTATGGATTTCTTACTACTTGACATGTTTATATTGGAAGAACAGCTCATCTTACATACCTTGTGAAGCTGGATCCCTTTCCCGAATTCATGCTATAGTCATGAGTAATGTTACAAAATTTAGCTCTTGACTTAAAAAAATATTGATTTTATATGTGTAACATTACTGTGCACACACACAAGTGTGTGCACAAGTATTGTGTGTATACATGTCTAGAAGAGCACAATGCAATCTTCTTTTTGGTTTAAAACTCTCCCAGTTGATCAAATAAAGGCATTTCTTTTTTAATTTTTTGACATATTCCTGATTCCCCCTTTACCTTCATCTTCTAACCCCTATCCTGAGATATAAATATTTGTCACATAAATGTGATTCAAATATATCTTTGCAAAGCACATCAATTTAATCTTTCAAAGGTTGGATACAAAGATGTCAGATAATTTGTCCGTTTAGTAGCCATAATGACTTGAACTATTAACGTGTAAGAGGTTGACATTTGGTATCATGCAGTCTACTGCTAAATAAAAGCAAATATTGCTTGTTAATGTTTAAACAGATAGAAATAACAAAATAAATGTTTATGTACACTTTTTAACTACTGGTAAGTGTTTTTGCATTTTTTGTAGGAAACATTTGAAACTGAATTAAAATATGAAATGACAGTTGATGGAAAAATTGCAGTGCTTTATTTGAAAAAGAACAAGTAAGTACTTTATATCTGATGTTGTCCTTGCTGATAGCAATTAGTGTGTGGAAAGGTGCTATGGGAGTCTGTTACTTCTTGTGTCTCTTACAAATCTCGACCAATCATTTTTTTCCTCTGGACTGACTCAAGAGGTTCAGTGAATATTTCCTTCTGCTAAAGTAATATAAATTCATTGGGTAACAGTTTTCTAGTATTTCTATATTTTTAGAAATGAAACACAATGAATGAGGTGTGAGAAAACATTTTATCTATTTTATGAAATAGCCAAGGAAAAGGTTCCAATGTACAAACTATAATTTAAAAATTTCCTTCTATATTACTACAATTTACTATTCTAACAGTAAAAGATTATATTTCAAAATCTTTTGCAACTCAGAAGAGAACAAGACATATAAATTCAATGCCAGGGCCAAATAAAAAGTCAGAGTACTTTACATTTTAGAAGTCTGGGCTTTCCTCATTCCAAAACTGGGGTTCTTCCTAACAACTGTCTACTCCTTGCCCATGTATTTTATGCATCATGTTGTCCTATGGTCCCCATTCTCTTCATTTGGTCCATTTGAATTCAACTTTTCTTTTCAAACATCAACTGTCTCCAGAGTTCCCAAGATCTTGCTCATCCTGTGGCTAGACTGTTTGAAAAGTAATTTTTCCTAAATCTGTTTCAATCTCTTTCAATTCCCAGATCATTCTGTATAAGATAACAAAATTTCTTCCCCACCCCAATAAACTATTACTTTTGCAAAAACCTCAATTTCAACTCAAGTTTGGCAACTATATGATATCATGGAAATTGCACCAAATTTGGATTCAGGTTCACTGGCTATGGTTCTTTACATTTTAAACTCTTTATTCTCATCTAAAAATAAGAAGAGTAATATGGTGGCTGGGGTTGTGTCAGTGGTAGAGCACTTACCTAGCATGTGTGAAGCACTGGGTTTGATTCTCAGCACCACACATAAATAAATAGAATAAAGGCCCATTGACAACTAAAAAATATTTTTAAAAAAGAAGAGTAATATATGTCTCACAGGATTATTCAAAAAATTAAATTAAATAATGCATATTACATATTACACAGTGCCTGCTACAAAGCTGTCTCTCTTTTAAAAATAGATTCATTATTCACAATAATTCAGAATAAGGATATCATATGGAGTCAACCTAAGTCTCTATTTGATAAATGAATAGATAAACAAGTTGTGGTATATGTATACACACATATGCAGTGGTGTAGTATTCAGCCTCAAGAAATGGAAATCCCACCATTTGTAATAGCATGGGTGACATTATGCATAGTGAAATAAGCCAGGCACAGAAAAAAGACATGTGCAGCATGATCTCACTAACATATGGAATCTAAATGAGCTGAACTCCTAGAAACAAGGAGTATAATGGTGGCTAGGAAGGGTTGAGGGAGGAAGGGCAGAACAGGAAGATGTGGGTCAAAGGTTACAAACTTTTGGTTGTAACATAAACTCTGGGTGTCTAATGTACAAGCATAGTGACTATAGTTGATGATGTGTTTTACACTTGGTATTGGCTAAGAGAGTAGATCGTAAACATTCTCACTACCCACTTGAGAGTACTTATGTGCACACATAAATGGTAACTATGTGAGGTGATTAATTAGCTTGATGATGCTAATCATTTCACAATGTATATGTGTATCAAACCATTGCAATATATACCTTAAACATCTTTAATTTTTGTCAATTTTACCTCCCCCTTTATATATAATATGTAAAAGTAGTAACATATAGAGAGAAGCAATGCATTGCTCATGTCATTTTTATCCACTTTGACCTCAGTTCTGCTTCTTCCTGAAGTTTCTCCTCAAAGCATGTGAAGTCCCATAGAGAAGCAGGTACTATTCCATGCCACTCAGGAATGCCCCTGTGCCTCCCATTCATTCCAATTTAAGCAGCTCTTTCATGCTTGGGCCTGTTTTAAGGGGTCAGAAGGAGGACCTGAGGACTCCATACTTCCCTATACAACCAGAGAAAACTTATTTGAGCACTTGACTTCACAATCAGCAGGAGTAACCCCACCATTTCAAATTTCTTCTTCTTTTTTCCTCCAGGAATCTCCTTGCACCAGGCTACACAGAAACATATTATAATTCTACAGGGAAGGAGGTCACTTCAAGCCCACAAATCATGGTAGGACGGTTTCCTCCGTTTGTTCTTAGTAGGGATATAATCTAGACACCTAAATACAGTATCCCTGCCAGGAAACAAGACTGTGTTCACAGCCTTGGTGACTCCTTTTCAGTAGTAGCTACTTAAATGATCTTCCAATGTTTTTCCGTTTTACTAAGAACAAGGCCTTGACAACTCTGGTCATCTTTTCCAGCTTTCAAGAGAAGTGGGCGGAGTGTGTTATTTTCTTTAGAATTGTTTTCTGCACAGTTATTTCAACAGTGTGGAGTTAAACACCTCTAGCACCCCAGTGTGTTCCTTAGCATTCCTATCACTCCTTGCGTTAGGTGCTCCCATGAACTCATGGCTGCTCTCCAGGGCAGCTGCAGAATTCCACTCTTTTCTTTCTTTCTTTTTTTTTGGTACTGGGGATTGAACTAAGAATCCCACGCTTGACACCTCTCCAGAGCCCCTCTTTGTTCAGACCGAGCACCTGACAGCCTGGGGTAGTGCCTTCTTTTTGTACTTCCCTTTTCAATTGCAAACCTTCAAATATTCCTGATTATAGCAGTAACACAAGTATTTACATGGCTTAGTGCCTCACCTGTCCCCAGATAGAGAGGTTCTTCATGGGACGCCCACAAAGAAAGATGGTAGAATATTATGAGGGTTTTTTTAATGTGATGGAACTCTGAATAAATTAAGAAATAAAAATACAACCTAAATAATCCATAATTTGGGGGAAGCTGGTGAATCTTAGAAAACATTTAATAAACAATCCACCATTAAAAGGAAGAATAAATGTTTGCTATTCCGGGGCCCCCGGTTCAAATTTATGATATATATATATATATATATTTTTTTTTCTTCTTCTGAAGAGTATTCCTAATTCAGCAACACCAATCAGTCCATCAGATTGCATACCTTAAATATCTTCAAATTTTCACCAATATGAAATCAATACTTTATCAGTGTTTTAGATTATTAACTAACTTTAAGGATTCTAATACACAAAAAGCTTTTATTTAATTAATTTTTAATATTGTTCAGTTGGCTATTGTTCAGCAGAACTAGTCTGAAAGCATTATAAGTCCTATTTCAAGATTTCAAATTCAGATTTATCAGGGAGTGCAAAACCCTGGACTGCTTTTCTTTACAAAACCCCTTTTCCTTTCCTTTAGGACGACTGTTACTATCAAGGACACATCCTTAATGAGAAAGATTCTGACGCCAGCATTAGCACGTGTAGGGGTCTAAAGTAAGACTTTGTGAATGTTTTGGGTGTATGGTATGTGTGTGTGTTTAACAAGTCTGAAGGTGCTCCAGCACAATCAATCACTTCAGAGTTGGGTATGAATCCTGGGGGCTCTAAAATTTTGAAACTTGAAGGAGACACCATTTCCCTTTTTAGTGCTTTGTAAATTACACATCTGAATTGCTTTCAGAGTTTGCTTACTTGTGTGTTTGTTTGTAAAATGTGGGTTTTGAGACTCAGTTTTAGAGTCAGAATCTTTATGGCCCTAGAGCACCTCTCCACCTGCTCTCTCCACTCTGAATTCCCTCCAGGGGGTCTGTATGCAGGACTCCACCATTCATCCCTTTCTTTCTGTCTTATAATAGCTTCCCATGCATCTGTCTACACTACGACATCTTTTCTGATTACCTAATTTCCTCTTCCATATCTCCACCTGGAAATCTTAAAGAATCTCCATTTCAATGTGCCTTAAACTGAACGAATGACTGTCTCACAAATCCAATATTTTCCCTGAGATCTCTATCTCAATCAATGGTATAATCAAATAATAATTGCCCAATCCAGAACCACAAATTCCTTGAAGACTTACTGCCTCAAAATCTCTTATCAACACTGATTGATTACATCTTTTAAATATTTCCTGATATTCACTGCATCTCAGCTGCAACATTCTAGATTGCTCAGCTACTGTGCTCCTTTCTTTATCCAAACCATTGCAAAAGACCTAATTCATCTCCCACATCCACACTTGGTATCTTCCAGTTGTAGCTACACTTATTCCAGTCTCCCTATTATATATGTTCTTGTACCTTTTCTTCATATTAAGTGTCTGTTGTAATTGTATATTTCACTTATTTGCCATACACACACACACACACACACACACACACACACTTTGGTCATTTGGTACACCCTCATTTTCTTCATTTGAATACAAATTCCAGGAAGGAACAGACCATAACCAATGCCCAATAAATAATGGGCACTCATTAAATATTGGTTGAGTGGATCTTAGCTCAGGCCTTCAGTGCAGGAATTGAGAAGAAATTATCATTGACCACATGCTGCTCATTTTCTCTTTTGATCTTTAGCATCATCCTATTAGATCGGTATTATATTTGCATACTGCAGATGAAGAAATTTAGGCTGAATGAATTTACATAATCTTTTCGTAGTATCGTAGATAATAAGTGACAGAACTAGAGTTTTAATGCTTTGTCTGTAAGACTTCAGAGTCTTCAGAAGAACACCGATGAATTAGGAAATGTCCCTCTTACTGCCAGAACTGACACGGTTGGCAATGTGACATAACAGTAGTCCCCTCTCCCTAACAGAACCTATTTCCATATATAAGAGAAAATAAATTTAGGAAATATTTAGAGACTTCTTCAACTGTGACTTTCATTGTATTTTATTCCCTCGAGAGTAAACTGTTTTGGAATTGGCTAAGAATTTTGTGAAGTCCCTTTCTGGAACCTCTAAGTCCATACTTCCCAGTGCAAGAATATCTTATTAAGCATCTTGAATTCTCATGTTGTGCAGGGGCTACTTCAGCCAGGGAGACCAAAGGTACTTCATTGAACCTTTAAGCCCCACACATCAGGATGAACAGGAGCACGCACTCTTCAAGTACAACGCTGAGGAAGACAAGGTTAACGGCACCTGTGGCGCAGATGACGTGTCCTGGCTACCTGGATTGCAGCAGAAAGTGAACCTGTCGAGCACCAGGCTGGTTGTACGTACAGCTCTGCATTTTCATTGTGATTCTGTAATTATTATGTCCTGGGTTCCAGTCTTAGCAGGGCAAATGACTTAAAATTTTAGTCTTTGTTGAAATTAGCAGATTATAGTGACATACCTCATAAAACATTGCTGTGCATTTATGATTCATGGAACAAGTACTTATGGATCAACTCTTATTATCAACAATCCTCAAGGATTAGAAAGAAGTCTAAAATATAATACCTGCTTCTAGGAGCAGGCCTGTCACAATACTCTCTAGAGCTACAACCGAGAAATGTGTAAAGAACAATTATTGTTGTGAGATGACGTAGCCCACTCTCTTCATGAATGCATGCAACTCATCTCTCCTGAATTACTGCCACTGGTGCTAGGAATAGGGAAGGGAGAAAAATAGATGCAAGTTTGCCTGCAGGAACTCAGCATCTTCCTTCCTCTCTGGAGCTCAGCTTGCAGTCACAGAGAAGAAATCCACACAGCTTTGTGTTTTAAATTGTGAAGTGGGTGTTAAAACATCTTTGTCATTATTACTTACGTTTCCTTCAGGATCTACTTCACATCTAATTATCTCTTCTAAATGTTCTCAGAATCTGGCAACACTGGGCACATCTGTTCTGAGTTAAAATGTCCAGTGTCTTCACTCTGTTGTGGGTTTATGTTATACCACTGCTATCTAAGAATCCAGAAGAACCAGTCCTGGCTGCATGTCACTGTGAATGTCACCCTCTTGGTTCTTGACGGGCCTCTTGTCTTCCTGTCTCACTGGCTTGGCCACCATGTGGTGATGGTCTCACTTCTTGACTGATCTTATTCTGGCTCTCCTCCCACCTCACCACTGCTCCTCTTTCTAAGTTCCTCTCTGTTACCCCTTCTTTGGTTGACCTCTAAGTATTAGAGGACCTTAGTCCTGGCTCCCTCTCTTGGCTTCATCTCATGTTCTTCCTGGGTCATCTCCTTCTGTCCTGAGCCTTCTTTAAAAAGGAACTTTGTGCTCATTGGTAGTAGATGCATTTCCAGTCTTGGCCACTCCCCTAACGAGCAGACTGTTATAATTAACCACCTACTTAATATAGCCATTTAAATAATGAATATCACTAACTTAATATAGTAAAGCAGAACTACTGATTTTTAAGCCCCAAACAAAACCTGCTTCTCTCTCTCTTTCCATCTCAACACTGCTGCCACTCATCACCAATCAAGACCATACCTGGAGAGATTCTTGACTTCTCTTTCCTCAGACTGTGTCTTCAGGAAGTGATTCCCCACATATTCCAGATCTTTACTTTCCTACCTTTTCTGATGGCCCCCAGGTACTATTCCACAATCACCATAGCAACAGAGCCTGACCTTCTGCTCCCATCCCTGCCTTAACAAAATCCACTCTCCAAACACTAAGACAGATGGATTTTTTAATTGTAAATCACATTGCTTTCCTTATCTGGTTAAAGCTCATTGGCTTCCCATTGATTTAGTATAAAAATCAAACCCACTGACCATGGGTTCCGGATCCTTACATGATTAGGGCCTTGTCTTCCTCTCCCCACTCCTACTCTGCACTCCCCATCTATTGATGATCTTCTCTATTCTGTTTTGAAAAACATGAACTTCTTTTTCTATGTTTTAAACATACCAATCAAATTCACCTTACAGTCTTTTTACTAATAGTTTTTCATTGCTCGAATGATCTTCCTTTTAATTTTTCTTTCCCTGGCTTTTCATTTTTATTAATATAACCATCTATTATGAAATAACTATATAATCACTCAACATCATATTGCCCATTCAGTCTACCCCATGGTGCTAATTACCATCTGATACATGCCTGTCTGTCTCTTGTGAGCTCCTTAAGCAGATGAACCAAGTCTCTGTTGCATTCCTAGTTCCCAGAACATTGTCAGTGCATACTAAGTGCTATTAAATATTTTGTTCCTGTGGAGAGTGAGAGGTAAGTACAACTCTCATTACGTAATACCAAGACGTCTACCTTGAGTAATTTGTTCTTGGTAATGGAAACTGAATCACCTATTAAAAGATAAGCACTTTCAGAAAAACAAGCTAATAAACTTTGATGGTTTATTATTTAGTAGGAATATTGCATCTGCTACTTTTCAATGACATGGTCCACTATAAAAAAGTTTGCATTTCTCTTGGAAAAGAAAGAGATTCATCTCTGCATAAAGGAAGAGAAGAAAGCATGGTATATGCTGTGGTGGCTCTGGGCATTGCACCATTGGCAATGGTGATTGGCCATTGGTATAAACCAGGATAGGAGTCAAAGATTAAGAGAAAAACCAAAAACACAACAAAGATCTTGAAGTCAAAGTTTGTCTATTTCATGACAAGATAGTAGGTAAAATTCACTGTTCAGAATACCCAAAGACTGGCTCCAGCTCACTTATAAATTAGTTATGCAATCCAAAAATATTTGGTAAAATGGAGGGATCATACTCGAATATTACTAATGTCCTTTTTAGCCTGAACATTCTGAGCCTTCTCTATGGATAATCCTATTGGTTGAGGTAAAGTTAAAATGGCAATATAGCCTCTCTGTGTTCCCAGTTATCACCCAACTTCTTGTAAAATAACACATATCAAATACAAGATTTTCAGAAAAAGATGGTGTCTTAGTAATTGTCCTTATATTTCAGAAGTTGAATAACCAGAAGCTTCAGGAACATAAGAAATACATAGAATATTATGTGGTCCTGGATAATGGTGAGGTAATTATATAAGATAAATATATCTTTTTAAATCTTCCTGTACATTAATTTATTTGTTATGTGAGAAAGTAAATGTCAGGATCAGTTTTGAGAAATCACAAATATGAGTTATAGTTACAAATTATTTTCAAACTCCAAAGTTTGATATCCATAATTATGGTGATATGGTTTCTCCTTTTAGAAACAGAAGACTGACACTATATGAATAAATTAGATTGTTGGCCCTATAATGGCCCTTTCTTGCTATCTTAAGAGCTTACTACTTAGTTTCCAGTTAAATTCTCTGTCACATCTTCTGTGAAGTAGTTAACATTTGTAAATTAGAATGCATGTACCTCAGGGAGCAGTGAATATAACACTCCAGAGAATGGGATTTTCAGCAAAAGACAAATGATCAATGATAGTAACTACTTAACTTCTTTTAGAAGAATGCATCTTCATGTAGTAGGTTTTCTAAACAAGAGGTCCATGTAGTTAATACCAAAAACAAAGGCCTGAGGTTACAAAATATGAGTAAGTTAGTTAGTACATCTTTAGCTTCTCTTGTATTGCATTAATTTACTGCTCAGATATTTTTTAAAAAACGAATGGCATATCCCTCATGCTGACTCTGCATAGCTAAGAAAACCATGAAATTTAACCAAAAATACATTTTGAAAATTCCCAAGATCTTAGAGAAATAAGGAATGTATTCATTTCTAACATTAAGTGTTAACATTAATAATTGATCCTTTCTTGTAATTACTGACAAATAATGTGTATGGCTACCTTTTTTACCTTCCAGTTATATTAATTTCTAGTAATGCCAATTTCTGTCTTGAATATCTTTAGTTTAAGAAGTACAATGAAAATCTGGATGAAATAAGGAAGAGGGTATTTGAGATGGCCAATCACATCAACATGGTATGATATATTTTATTAAATGGATTTTTAAACATTTTCCTAGAAGGTATCATTGGACTTTTCTATGAATGCACAAGGATCTGAGAAGGAAGGTCAAGACCCCAAGACTGTAGTTGCTGACTGGCTCCTGAGGGACGACCATAACTTTTGCTTACTTAGTTGAATATCAGTATCACATGTTAATGACTTTTCTCATCTATGTACCACACTATCAGGTTCATGAAGATATGAAGCCTGTTTTTTTTTTTTTTTAAAGGGGGTAAAAAGGGTGCTTTTTGTTAGCCTGAAATTCACTAGTAAAACACTGAAAACTGAGTTCCAGTGGAAAGCTAATACAGGGAAAACAAGAAGATCAAAACCAAAAATAGACCTATCTCTGGCACAATAGCATCTTTTCTATACATTATCCCATCTAATTCTCAAAACAACCTAAATAAGACATTATTACTAAAGCTTAATATATGGCCAATGGATTATATCCTCAGAAGCACAGAAACTCCCTTAAGGTCACACAAAAAACAATAGATAGAACTTAAGTAGACAATTTAAATATCTGTCACTTCAGAACCCACTTCAGTTAACTGAATTACGTTCTTTTGACATAATCATATCATCCAATTTCCAAATCCTAAAAATTATCATATCTTCCTATTAATTAAATGCTGCTTGTTTCTTGTTAGTTGAATAAGTAGTCTGTTGGTATGCTCAGTTTGAAATGACGAGTCTCTGAGTGGTATCCTGCAAATCCTCTAAAGATGGGGAGAGGGGAGCATAGACTCATTAACCAAGATCAGGCCTTATCTTCTCACTTCAAGAATCATCCCAACTCCTCTGAAGGAACCCCAAGAGCTGGCCGCATGATTGAGTACCCAATTTGTGCCAGTTACTTTTCTCTGTTGCAGAAACAGAGTGGAGAACAGTCCCTTTTTTTGAGGAGTTTACCTTCTTATCAGGGAGACAAATATAAATTAGGAAATAGGATGTTGGATGGTGACAGGTGCCATAAAGAAAAGTACAACAGAGTGAAACTAGGGAGAGAGGGAAGGGTCCATCATGGGGCTAGGCTGAATAAGGACGCCCTCTCCAATAAAGTGGCATTCAAGCAGGGACCTTCAAGCAGGGACCTGGAGGAAGGGAGAGAAGTGTGTGGCCCCAGGTAGAGTGTGCCAGGCAGAGGAGAGGCCCCAGGGGCAGAACCTAGAGAGTCAGGTTTGAGGAAGGGCAAGGAGGCCATGGGGGCTGGGATGCGGTACTGTGGGGCAGGTGAGAGGAGGCATCTACCAGGTCAGGGTAACCAGGCCCTAAGCACCCTGTGTTCCCCAGCAAGGACTTTGCATGACTTGTCATGAGCGAGGACACCACTAAAGAGCCTGGGCTGTGGTGTGGTGTCTTGGATGTACACAGTTGAAAGATTAAAAGACTAAAAGTAAACTGAAGGGATGTTAAGGCAGAAGCAAGATGGCCAGCAGGGGGATCATGACACAATTTGGGGCCAGAGGTGATGGTGTCTTAGGAAAAAGACAGTGGATTTGATGGGAGATCTGGATTCTTGAATAGGGGAAAGAGTGGGATCCTGATTCAGAAACGAAAAAGATCTTTAATATGTTTAAGTGGAAATGCTGATACGTTGAATTTATAAGATCCAAGTTCAGAAACAAAGTCTGGGTGGAGTTATAAACTTATATTTTCAAAAATATAGATTCAGGAATGATTATAATCTAGTTGTAATTTTTTTTTTGTTTCTCTTTTATTAACTGCATTCTTCGATAATTTTCTGGCTTTCCAAACAACTTTATGAAGAAAAAAGCAAAACAAAACTTTGATCAAATTTCTCAGCAGAAGTTACCCATGAGAAATTCTGTCACTGTGAAGTTTTAGAAATTATAATAACAATTTAGACTTTATCTTTAGAGTAAGCATATCATCTCTGAAACTTAGCTCATGGCTTCTAAAGTTTATCTCATCTACATTGTGATTGATTTAACGCAGTCCAAGCCTAAGGAGTCAAGGATCACTGTCATAGTCTGTTCAGGATGCTATCACAAAATGCCATAGACCAGGTAGCTTATAAACAACAGAAACTAATTTCTCACACTTCTGGAATCTGGGAAGTTCAAAATTGAGGCGCCAGCAGATTTGGTGACTGGCAAGGCCTGCTTTCTGGCTCATAGATGCTGCCTTCTTGCTGTGTCCTTGGAGAAGCAAGACAGCTCTCAGGCTCATTTTGCAAAAACCCTAAGCTCATTCTAGAGACAGCCACTTTCACACTTCTCACCTTCCACAGGCCCTGCCTCCTAATGCAGTCACTTTGGAGGACAAGACCTCAATGTGTGAATCTGAGGATGGTGGAGAGGGGCACAAACATTCAGGCCACAGCAGTCACTTATCGTGGATGTAGGATGGTTTCATGTAACATGTTGCTTCACTAATGCTCACATCAGGTTGAGCAAACATGGCCAGTTTTTAAATATTATCACTCTAGGAATATTGAACAAAATAAGAATGAATATACTTAGAATGAAGCCCAGTGATAAGCTCTTCACATGACATTGTTGCTCGTTCTTTTGGTCAAAGCAGGAAAAGTTTGTGTCCATAGAGCCTTTGCTCTGCAAGAAAGAGTCTATAGACCCCCAAAGAGCTAAGGTCATCTGCCTTTCCTTTTGAATGGGAGATTTTTGCATTTGCAGAGATAGTAATTTCTGTTTCACAAATACGTTTGGAAAAAGGTTTTTACAGTGCCATTATGAATGTTTTACAAAATAAAGTTCCTTGGAGGTATTCAGAGATAATGTCTGATGAAAACTCATTGCTCTGCCATATATTCTTTTTGTACAGCTTTACAAAAAGCTCGATGCTAATGTGGCCTTAGTTGGTATAGAAATCTGGACAGACAAGGATAAGATAGTGATAACTCCAAATGCCTCCCTCACCTTGGATAACTTTTCTAAATGGAGGGTTAAAGGCCTGCTCAGAAGAAAGCGCCATGATCTTGCACAGTTAATCACGTATGTATGGATTTTCCTCTTTTTACTCTGTGTGTTATTTAACATTAAAGCTTTTCACAGCCTCAGCAAAGCAAGGGGTATTTCAGGATATAGATAAGAGGAGTTGACCCAATGGGAATTAAAAGCTTAAAAAGCACTCACTTGGATCCAGTGTTGAATATACTCTTAATTTTGAGCCAAGTATTTTTTTTAAAAGAAGTCAATAAATTGGCAATAATTCAAAAGTTTGTTTTCGTTGGGGTTTATAGAAAAGAAGGACCAGTTTAGATAACAAAAAGGATTTAAACTCAATGTTTAAAAAGAACTGATTAGCTTTAGTCTCTACTTAAACGAAACTTCTAGAATCAAAGGAAAATTGAGTGTCATATTCTGCCTCTACACTTCCAGTAGGCTACTGAAATGATTAACTAAAAACAATAGAAGAAATAAATCTAATGGCTATAAATTGCATAAGATCTGGGCATAATATCCTTTTAAAGAAATTAAGAAAATGTTGCTGGATAGCTGGATAGTTTTCAATGGAATCAGACAGACAGAAACAGCAGAGATTGACTTGACATTACTAGAGAGTCCACTCCCTAAGAAAACAGTGAATGTCATGTGAAATTAGTGGACTGCATCCTGTCAGAATCAATTATGTTTTCTGTATTGGTCATCTATTACTGCCTAACAAATCAAAACTCCTGAGCTTAAAATAAGCCTTCTTCACTTATGTGTTGGATGTCTGAATTGGTTTATGTGACTAATCTAGACTTCCTCCAATATGACCATCTTAGGGTAGCTCACCTCTACCAAGGTAGTCACAGTGAGCTTTCCAAGAAGCCCAGGAGGAACCATCAAGGCTTCTTATGGCCTACCCTCAAAAGTCACAAAGAGTCAGTGCTGATGTGTTCTCGTGATCAAGGGCACATGGTAAGATCAACCCAGATTCAAGGGGAGGGGCACTGCTCAGACTGTGAGCCCTGCATGGCTGGCTTTTGGGCAGTCATATTTGGAGAATAGCTGACACATCCATAGTCTAGATAGATGAGCTCTAGACTCAAGGACACACCTCAGGACAAACTCCACTCTTTGTAGAAAGTATAGTGATTTCCAAGGTCTTGAATAGAGTAAATAAAAGAGACTTGAACCCTTACCAGACCAATTCCAGAGCCACATTCTCATGTATATTCCCATGTAGAGTAATAGAGTAGAAAGATAAAAATCAATGGAAAGATGATAAATGTGGGTAAGAAATGGCATTTCAATGTTAAAAGAGATTTTTTGAAGAAAGACCAGAATAAATAGGATAAAAGCCTGATTAAAGATAGAATGAAGGCTCTATCTGTCCTTCCATTTATAAATGGAAAGCTTTACCATTTGCCAGACACATTAATGAAAGACACCTATACCTAAGTGTAACCAGGTAAGGATATGAGAGGCCAAATACATCCCACACAGAGGAAAGAAACTAAAAATAGAAAACTCCAGAATGGGGGTAGATGTTACTTTTATAAATGTATTTGTGGTGGGAAGTGAAACCACACAAATGTAGAATTAGGCATAAATAGCTACAATATAAATTTAAAAGAATATAAATGTCAAACGTCTCTAAAATATGTATACCACAAGATATAATTTCAAGATAACATATAGCTGAAATCATATTGAATATGGGATAAAACCTTTAGGGAAGGAACAGTAGAAGGAGTGTTAGAGTTTTTTTATTTTGTGTGACAGAATCAATATTCTTCATTCTTGATGTTTTGTGGAAAAATAGAGATTCCATTTTTCATGTAAGTGCATCTTCTAGGAGAATTAATATCTGAAAATTTTCTAGAGACAGATAAAGGCCAGAGTCTTATACAGATTATAAAAGAATATAAAGAAAAGAATAAACATGTTATCTTTACTAATTAATTGGAAAAAAATTGAAAGAACCCCCCAAAATTAAAATTAATAAAAATCAAATGGCTTATCCTTGTAAATAATTGCAATTGGTCCAAAGCTCTTTTCAGTGGGACTGATATTTCAGTAGCATAAATAGCTAAAGCAGTGCTAAAGGAAAACTAAAATAACTGGTTATAAAAATACATGAGAAACATAAACTAAAGTATTGTGGCAATGCAATATCAAAATCAGATATACAGAGAAAAATATTTGGATCAAAAGAAAGCTTAACAAAGGATAAATTTAAAAATGAAAATTATAAGGACTTGCATATAAAATATTGAAGGTGATTACATTCTAGCACTTGGATTTCAAGTGATATGAAAGACACCATAGGAAAAAAACACCTCAGGCAATTTTAAAAGCTAAAGGAAAAATTAAATGTGATAGTTCGCTGGGGCGGGGGCTGTGGCTCAGTGGTAGAGTGCTTGCCTAGCATGCGTGAGGTCCTGGGTTTGATCCTCAGCACCACATATAAATAATAAATGAATAAAATAAAGATCCATCAAGAACCAAAACAAAATTTTTTTTAAAAAATGTGATAGTTCATGTTATGAATTTCTAAGTTCTGGATGAACTTTCTATAGAAAATGTCATTTAGAATTGTAATTTTTATATCAATCTATTCCTTCCTTGTAGCTCCACAGACTTGTCTGGAGCCATGGTGGGGTTGGCCTTCATGTCCTCAGCCTGCTCTCCTTATCATGCTGTTGGCATTGTTCAGGTCTGTTTGAAGATGAGCTGATGGTCCTACGATTTACATTGTCTAAATGCCTCTTCCCACTGAAACTGGGGGGGAGATCACTATCCTTAGTCTCCCTTAGTCTATTGACATGGTATGTAATGTTGGTTGAATTGTAAACAGTGAGCCAACCTTGCATTCCAAGATGAACCATTATGACTTTAGTCGTTACATATAACTTTGGTTCAGAATACTGATCTATCCTCAGGGTTGTTGCAGCAATATTCATGAGGGATGGTAGTGTGTAGTTTTCTTCTTATAATTGGGGTATATATTTCTTTCTTTCTCCTTTTTTTTTCTTGTATGTTATCATAGTAAAGTCAGTCACATAGAGTGATTTGGAATAGGTTCTCAACTCCTAGATTCTCTGGAATTTCAAATTAGAGTTGCTATAGTTCCTTCCAAAATGATGCTATTCACCAGTAAGGCTATGTGGTGAGGAGAGTTTTGATTACAAATTGACTTTCTTCAAAAGGCTATTAGGACTTCTTGAGCAAGCCTTTGTAGTTTTGTCTTTAAGGAAAGCTGTTCATTTTTTCAGTTGGCAAAGATTTATTGATAATATCCCGTATTGTCTTTTTAACATAGAATTTAAAGTAATGTCCCTCTCCTATTTATGATATTAATATTGTGTTGTCTGGTTTTTGTGGCCAGTCTGGGTAGGATCTTATCATTTTATTTATCTTCTCAAATGAGCAACTTTTGGTTTCACTGATGCTATGATTTTGCTGCTGTTGGTGTCATTGATTTCTGTTGCCTTGGACATTCCCTTCTTTCTGATTACACTGCATTTAGTTTGCTCTGTAATTCAATGAGTTCCTCACTCTCTACTGCTTTAATTACCTCCAAAATATTTGGATATGTGCACTTCTATTTTTATTCAGTTCAAAATATTTTCTTATTTTGGGAGGAGGTACTTAGCTACTGAACCATATCCCCAATCCCTTTTTATTTTGAGACAGGGCCTTGCTAAGTTGCTTAGGACCTTGCTAAGTTGCTGAGACTGGCTTTGAACTTGCTATCCTTCTGCCTCAGGCTCCCAAGCTACTGGGATTACAGGCATGTGCAACCATGCCTGACCCACTGTTGATTTTTTTATGGACTACAACATATTTTGCAGAATTGCAATGTTTTTAATTTTTTGAGGTTTGTTCTTAGCCAGTGCTCCACATAAAATTGAAGACTATGCCATCTGCTATTGTTGAAGAGAGTGCTCTGTATCTGTCAATGATATCAAGTTAATTCTTAGTGTTGTTTTGGTCTTCCAAATCCTAATGAAGAGAGAGGATATTAAAGTACCTAGGTATAATTACAGATTTTTCTATTTCTTCTCTTAACTTTTTAAGTTTTTTTTTTGTTTCATGAATGGTAAAGCTCTATTAGGTATATACATAAGTATAGTTGACATATTTTCTTAAAGAATGGACCTCATATCATCATTCCATCATCTTGAAATATACATCACTAAAATATTACTTGTTCTGGCATTGACTTTGCCTGATATTAGTGTAACTACTCCTGGGCAGTTCATGTTTACATGACAAATCCTTTTCCTTACTTGCATATTTAACCTACATGTTTCCTTATACTTAGGAAAGATTTCTGGTTGAAAATATGTCATTGAATTTTGTCTTTTGTCTAACATGAAAATCTGGTTTGCTTAGCATATTGAGATCATGTATATATATTCTTGGGATAGAATCTTACATCTTTCTAGCTGTTTTCTATTCCATCTAGTCTTTGGTTTGTTTCCATTTTTATGGCCTTCTTTAAAGTTGAGTGTTTTTAATAACAATTTTATCTATCTCCATCTTAAGCTTTTTGTTGATAACTTTGTTTGAATGTTTGCCTAAGGCTTATTACCCATGTCTATTTTTCAGTTTACCTTAAAATAATGTTACACCGCTTTGTATACAGTTTAACTTTGAAGAGAACACCTTTAATTCTCCCTCCCATCCACTGTGCTGTTGTATCATGTTTAACTTTGACTACTATGAATTTGTACTGCTAGTGCTGCTATGCAGACTCATCTGACATTGCAACTTGAAGAGAAGTTAGCTTTATGTTTACCATCACTCTAATCCATTCCCAGAACTCTAGATTTTTTGTAAAGATCTGACTTTTTATCCAATATCATAATTTTTTTCCTTGCAGGGGAACTTTAAAAACAAAAGTTTCTTTAATGCAGCAAGGTTTTTCAGTCTTGTTTGTCTGAGAAAGACTTTATCTTGCTTTCATTCTAGATATATGTTCAGACTCGTTGGATTCCTGTAACCCCAACTTACTGGTTTGAGGGAATCCGTAGTTGTTTATGTGCTTTGCTCTGGTTAGTGGAAAAAGAACGATCTCACCAGCTCCCTACATCCCAGAAATGGAACAAAATACTTTCAGTGACTATCTGTGAATCTGGGTTTGTGGTAGTTTTCAGGAGTTGAAAAGAAGTAGAATACATATTGTCTGCTCTGAAAGAGATTGCCATAAAATTGGAAGAGAAACTGGCCCCATTATATGTAGTGATGGGCATTTAGTACTGAAGAGATTGTGTGTGTGTGTGTGTGTCTGTCTATCTGTCTGTCTGTGTGTCTGTGTGTGCATCTGTGTGTGCATAAGAGAGAGAAGGCTGAAGCTGGAATCAATCTCTTTGTTCTACTACACAACAGGAAGAGTTTTAATAAGACACACATCCTTCAAGTTATTATTTCCTTTGGAAATGAGAGATTCCATTTCCCCATTCTTATCCTTAGGACCACAGTAGCAATCTTCATAGAGTTGCGGGGACAATGGCCCATGAAATGGGCCACAACCTTGGGATGATTCATGACACCTATGATTGCAAGTGCCCTTCCACAGTGTGCGTGATGGAGCAAAGAGTAAGGTGAGCCTCTGGGAGTGAGCTATGTGTTCCTGAGTTTGACTCACACTGGGCTACACTACTCTTTAGATCATGTTTAAACAACATGTTTAAGGTTTTGAACTTAATGATTTAATAATTGCAGTATTCATTGGTATATCTGTGCCACACTGCTGTACCCTCCATCTATAAATAATATTTTTGTGAACTAAAATGTAGTTTCAGTAAATCATCTTTCTGCTCTTGGGACATCTCATCGTTTTATCCTGATGTACACAAATGTGGCTTCAGACAATTATTAGCATTTATCAAAATTCCCATGAATTCAGAGTAGTTAGTGGTATGGAAAAGGTTCCTAAGGAAAGGTCTAGTTAAAGAAGAAGCTTCTCATGGGACAATGAAGATGGTCTGTGAAGAAATTACGTATTTTTGCATTGCCTAGGGCAAAACTTCAGCCAGTCTTATCTTTGAAGCTCTCTCAGCCTCTTTTAGGCATTCATTTCCTCAATCCAGGGTTATTTCCCCATGCCCTTTCACAAAATAGGATGTGACTGCATCAGTTACATAGTTTGATGTTTTCCAGATATTACTGCTTTTTTTTTTTTTTTTTTTTTTTTTGGTATTGGAGATTGAACTCAGGGGCACTTGACCACTGAGCCACATCCCCAGCCCTATTTTGTGTTTTATGTAGAGACAGTCTCACTGAGTTGCTTAGTGCCTCGTCATTGCTGAGGCTGGCTTTGAACTCGTAATTCTCCTGTCTCAACCTCCCCAAGTGCTGGGATTACAGGCTTGCGCCACCGCACCCAGCTATATTATGGCATTTTTAAGCCTCATCTTTATTTGTGGGATGAAGAAACTGTCAGTGGAAATTTATTTGAAGGAAAATGAATCCTTACAAATGTACATAAATAAGATTTTGCTACCTTTAGGACTTTGCAACCTCAAAATGATCTAAGGCTAAATGAGATTATCCAGGTAAGACAGACACTTTTTTATTGAAAATGGCCAATGCTCTGCTTGGAGATGTGGTCATATTCTCACTAAGCTGGAGGTGTTTATGTCCACCCTGGTGGGTTAATTCAAGCATGCAAATGACCTCATGATTTAGCAATTGATCAGAGGATTGGATTTGATCCTTTGGGCAGGGTTGTGCATATAATCATAGTACCCAGTGTCAGATATGGCTCCTCATATGCTAAGCGTGTGTATTTCATTTCTTCTTTATCTTCACAGCTTCTATATACCCACAGACTTCAGTTCTTGTAGCCGTATCAACTATTACAAGTTCCTTGAAGATAAATTACCAAATTGCCTCTTTAATACTCCATTGCCTGCAGACATTATATCCACCCCGATCTGTGGGAACCAGTTGATAGAAGTGGGAGAGGACTGCGATTGTGGGTCCCCTGAGGTACTACCAAGCCCTTTCTAAAAGGTTCTAGTTTGTTTATCATTGCTAAGGAGAAAAAGTATAGTAGAACTTGTGGCGTGCTGTAAAATTGTGTGTTACGATTTTGGATATGTTCACCGGTGGGGATTTGTCAAGCTAGTCTTCCTGACAAGAAGCTGGCAAAGCTTAACAGACTTGCTAATTTCACTCTCAGTGCTCCTTCCTATCCCTCACCAACTCGGACTTTGTGTCCCCATCCCTCCCTGTATGCTGACATATTTCAAGTTTCTCATGTGACTGTGGCTCATTGAGCATCACTTAAGGCATGGAACTATGAGACAGTGCTGAGACAGTGCGAGTAGATGGCTTTCCCAATGTCCCAGAACTGGTTGGTAGAGAAACCAGGGTCTGAATTTGGGGGTGTTGTTTCTGGAGTCAAAGCACAAGTCATAGAAGGACGTGGCACATCCTGTCTTGCTTCAGGACTAAGATGCTCCCATTAGGAGACCTCCCTGATCTCACCCTATTCACAAGGCAGCCATGTTTCTGAATGGGGTCTTTGCTCCCATCTTATTAACCCTAATAAAAGTAATGCACCAACCCTCAGGGGGTTGGTTGTGCTCCCAAATAAAGTTATGCATTTATTCCTTAGATGAGCAACAATGATTTTTCCCAAATGATGTTCATATTTCAAGTAAGGGCTGTAGTTTTAACTTTAAAATGTTATAACTCTCAAGTATCACTATTGTCTAGGGATCCAGACAGCTATAAGGGACACTGCCCGAGGCAGGAGTTTCTCCAAGGCCTGGGGCAGGCAGGCTTCTGATTTCTTGGAACAAGGCAAGGAGAGAAAAATAGAGCACTTGACTTATAGAGTGGGGTTAAAAGTCAGAGTTGGATAAAGGACCCCAGAGGCAGCTTTTTAGTACATATTCTAGAGACTGCATTGACTGCTGGATAAGTACATGACTGAGAAGCTGAACTGATTATATTCTACAACTATTTAGATAAATTTTATTTTAAAACTATCTTAACATCCCTTTATTTCCTTTATATTTTACCAAAAAGAATAGGTCCTTTTTTGGTATTGATATAAAAGACTAGGAAAAAGATATTTAAGTTAAATAAAAAAGAAAATAGAAAAGACATTTAAGTTGAGAGAGAAAGAGAGAGAGAGAGAGAGAGAGAGGTGTAAGTAGAATTCACATAAATACAAACCACCATTTGCTCCAGAATCTGTTTTCTAATGTTTGGTTTTGTTTAAGGCTGGAGATATAACCCAGTGGTGGTAGAATACTCATTTAGCTTGTGTAAAGCCCCAAGTTTTCAAATTTGAGACCAATGCCACAAAAAGATTTTGTTTTATCTTTTATTTTTCAAAAGTTTTTATTTATTTATTTATTTAACTAAATAATTAGTTATTTAGATTGAACTCCAGGCACTCAACCACTGAGCCACATCCCCAGCCCTCTTTTGTATCTTATTTAGAGAGAGGGTCTCACTGAGTTGCTTAGTGCCTCACCATTGCTCGAAGCTGGCTTTGAACTTGCAATGTTCCTGCCTCAGCCTCCTGAACCTCTGGGATTACAGGCATGCATCACCACACCTGCCAAAAAATGTATTTTTAAAGTACTGCCTGTGTGCTAAATAAATTGTATGACTTGTGTTGAAATGGGACCAAAAGTAATCCATCATTTTCATTTGTTTCTGTTATATCTTAGGAATGTACCAACATTTGCTGTGATGCTAAAACATGTAAAACCAAAGCAGGTTTTCAGTGTGCATCAGGAGAATGCTGTGAAAAATGCCAAGTAAGATTAATCTGCTCTATTTTAATGATTACTTTTTTCTGTATTAAATATTATATTTAATATATATCATCTATAATTCAATGCTTTTGTTAAGTGAAAAAAGACAAAGCAATGGCTTTCTTTCTGTAAAAATGTATCAAGCACCACATTTCCGAGTACTCCCTGAATGATTCACACGCAAGTAAATAATTTTGCAACAATGCAAGGCAGGTGATATTATCCCATTTTGGTTTGGAAGCAATGAGGGGCTCAGAACAGAAAACGTGAAATACACTACGGCCACTGTGCGCGGTGACAACCGGAAACATCTTGGAGTGATTATTCTTATTAATTGAAAATGCTAGGCACAGAAAGACAAATATAATCTGATATCATACACACATGGATCTGAACGGGTTCAAATATAGACCTAGAGACTAGAACAGTGGTTATCAGGAGTAGGGAGCGGGGAGAACTGGGGAGATGCTGGGCAAGAGGTACACAGTTTCAGTAACGTGTGATGAATGAAGCTGGAGATCTCACGTGTATCACAATCACTGGTAGGTGATCACACTACAGAATGTTGGAAATTTGTTAAGGCAAGTGATTTCATGTGTTCTCACCATGCACACATGTCAACTATGTGAGGAAATGGATATGTTGATTTCCTTGATTGTAGTAATCATTTCACCCTGTGTGTATGTGATTCAGAACATGTTGTGCACCTTAAACAAATACAATTAAAAATATTCAAAATTAAATGAAGGGTCACTAGCTAGTGGGCAAATCCCAAACATGACCTGCTCCAAACCCAGGCTAATTGTTCTCATCCTTGCTTTATCTCATGATGCATGGCCTTTTGGGACTGAGTTTTGTAAAATTGATTGCTTCTGAATTTAGCAAGTATTTGGTGAAAAAAAATTTAATTTGAATAGTGTGGCAGTGCTCCTATCTTCAATCTTTGAAGCCATTTCTAAGTATGAAATTCTTAGAAATAAGACATGATTACATTACCGGTGTGACTCTATGCCATGTTCAGCCAAAGGAAGAAGTTGTGCTCCATTTGTTTACAATGTGTCAAAATGCATTATACTGTCATGTATAAGTAATTAGAACAAATTTTTTAAAAAGGTTTTTTTTTTTCCTGTGGGGCTTTTTGACTTTTCCTTGAAGGAGGAGTTTAGTAGTTTATATTCTACTGTTGCATATAACTCTGTATTGTGCTCATCTCTGTGTATATTTTTCTTCTTGGTAGATTGATTCCTAAGGGCAAGAGAACTGATTCGCTTCCACCTAGTTCAGATTTTCATACATTTTATATGCACAAGAACTTTTCACAGAATTAATTTGTAGATGACATATGAGATTACAGATAGTTTGCTACATATATATTTTTATAATATATATATTTATTGTCAGAGGGAGGGTACAATTCAAAGAGATCAAAAGGAAGTAAATTTGAAAACTTAATATTCAACAAATATTTATTAATTGTTATTTATTAAAGATAAGGTTCAAAACATCAGTCTTTCATCTCAAGGAACTTGTTATTTATTCCCTTTGGGAAATCATATACACAAATGAACCAGATGAAAATATAATACATGATTCGATGCCCATATTGATAATATAACACTTTCCATATGTATTTTCACAATGATCTTGTAAAATAGATGTTGAAGAAGTGGATTTTCAGTAAGATTAAATCCATTTTCTTTGGTTAAGCACCTAGAAATAGGCAGAGAAAAGATTCAAAACCTTATCATCTAAATCCGAATTCAGTGCTCTTGCCCACCACTTGTAGAAAACAAGAATAGCAATTTGTACAGAAGAGGTCAGGTACACCTTCATGGAGAAGGAGGCTTTCAATTTGTCTGGAAAGAAAAATAGAAGCATTGACTTTAGACTTAGATATATACAAGAAGGGAAAGAATCTACAAATGGGGGCAAATGGAGGGCAAACAAGGCACAAGCATCATTGTGTGGCAGCTGGTAAGAAAGCTAGTCCAGCTGGAGCAGCTGGGCTTAAACGTGAAGGATCGCGCATGCTCTGACTGTAAGGTGGGTTTGATCTGGTAACTGGCCTAAGAATGGCGGAAGCTGTTGAGTGCGAAGAGAAAGTGCCCCCGCACCCAGCTGGGGGAAGGCCTGTGCCCTCAGATGCGCACGAAGGGCAGAATGAATCTTGCGGGGCTTTCTCTGAGGAAATAAGAGCAGGATTTGAAGCATTAGATTGGAACAGATTTAATACATCAAGTAAAGTTTGGTTATTTTTTTCTTCATGATGAATCGTTTCAGAGGAAGAAGTGAATTGGAAAGAAATATCTGAACCTATAATAAAAGGAATTAAGACTAAGGAAACCTGATGCCTGGGAAAGTCTCAGGCCATGCTGATCTGCTGCTTGTAAAACTATCTTCCTCAATGGAAAGATTCAGTAAACCTCTGAAGCTGCAGATTTAAGTCTTGAAAATCTCCCTGTAAATACATGAACCAAAGGGAAAAATAACTTCCTTCTCTGCATCTGAGATGTTGCTTGATTTTCTTCTGGATTTTTCTCCTCTCTGATTCTTTAGAGGTCACACTACAAATTCAAAATATTGATTGCTTAAAGACTTAGGGCATTCATGGACATCAACAGAACAAAAGATGGCTTTAAAGTATACAGAGTACAAAATAAACTGAAGAACATTATGTTCTAATTGTCATGTGCCAAAAGGTCAAATGAAAAGCTTATTTGTGTTTATTGGAGGTATTAGAGCAAAGGAGGTGGAATAAAGCCTTTCTCTACCTATTTCCCCTACTGCAGCTTAAAAAGGCTGGGAGGGTGTGCAGACCTGCAAACAATGAGTGTGACCTGCCTGAGATGTGTGATGGTAAATCCAGTCGCTGCTCCAGTGATAGATTTCGAGTCAATGGCTTCCCATGCCAAAATGGGCGGGGCTACTGCTTGAATGGGCAGTGCCCAACCCTGCAACAGCAGTGTACCCAGATGTGGGGCCCAGGTATGTGACCAACCTCTCCCTCTGTGCCCATGCAGAGAAAAATCGTTAGGATTTTTCTCTGCATGGGCACATTTTTCAACATGACCAAAGAACCATTCTTTTCCTTCTTTTTTAAACTGTGTCACTACTCAAAACCATGGATGAGTGCATTTTAAGACTTAACGATTAGAATTGTTAGATTTGGCAAATAAAGATAATGATAATCCAGTTATATTTTAAATTTAGATTAACTACATCTTTGTGTTTTTTAGTATTCCTGTGTCCCATGCAGTATTTGAGATACACTGAAATCCAAAATGCTCCAAAATACTGAATATTTCTGTAATATTAGCAACAGGCACTCAGAGGTTTGGGATTAGGAATATGATTACTCACACCTAATTATCCTTTTTTTTTTTCAGTGTAGCTATTTTATTATTTTAAGCAATTAATGTTACTAACATTCAAATAATCATGAACATATAGTAACAAAACTCATTGTCTTGAATACTGAAACATGAAATTCATTTATAATGTTTTGAGTTTACAAAGCAATACAAGATGTTTAATATTTTTTCCTGAAAATGACACAATATCCTCATAGACATTTGCTTATTTGAATCTTGTTTGTTGTCAAAGATTTATTCAGAATTCCTCAGTGTGTAAGGAAGAGTTGCTTATTGATCTTTCATAAGGACAGTCTTGCACAGGGAAATCACATAGGTCTTCCCTCAGAATTGGGTTTGAAGTTGGTTTTTTCCTCTGTGACTTAATATGGCACTTAGTTTCTTTATTGATCAAATGGGAATGATAATAAGAAAAGCTAGTGTTCCCAGCCACATGCTACTCACCAGGCATCTTTCTCAGTGGCTGGCATTTACTCACTTCTTTCGCATATGTCCTTATTTTACAGATGAGCAAACCCAAGAAGATAGGACCCTTGCCCAGGTTCACACAGTCGCCCAGTTTTGCTCGGAGCCTGAGCTCCCAGCCGCTGTTTGGTGCTCGTCTGATGGTGGTCTGAGGGAGATTACATGAGAAATTAATTACCTTTGATTTGCCTGGTACATAGTAGGAATTTGAACATGAACAGTAGTCTCCATGGTGGCACATATCAACAAGATATTTTATGAAAGTTTTTCTCCTTTATATGGAAGATGTGAATAGGAAATTTTTTCAAAAATATTTTATCCACACTAAAAACTTCTAGTCCAACTATGTTCTATTATATTTGAGTCCTTATATTTTGGTAGATTTATATTTAGTGGATGAATAACTACAACCAAATACTTTAACTGTGTTTTAAGTTAATTTTCTTGATAAAATTCTTATTATACTAATTATGACATTTTAAAGTCTTCTTAGAATGTTTATACACTATTTCATGTTTTTTCAAACCTATGAACAACCATAATATTTTCCTCATAAAACTCATAGAATGTCATAGTTCAAAATAAATTTCATCATTGATCTAAAAAAACATAGCATTCAAATATCAATGCTTGTAGGCTGCTGACAAAAAGATGGCATCTCGTCTGGCTAAGTCTTCATACTTGGATGAGTTTTTAACCTTCAGCAAATCATTCATATGCTTCCAAAATTTATTAGCCATATTCAATAACAGAGGGTTTAAAAGATTATTTTAAATTCTAACCAGATCCTCTGATACCAAATTATTGCAATTTGTTTTTCTGAGATGGGGTCAATGAAATTATGCCAAAATAGTACAGGCTGAGTGCCTCTAATCTGAAAATCTGAAATTCAAAATACTCCCAGATCCAAAATTATTTTAACCACCAACATGTTGCCACAAGTGAAAAATTCCACATTTAGCTCATGTGACAAGTTACTGTCAAAGCACAGGTACACTAAAAATATTGTATAAAATTACCTTCACGGTATGTAGATTAGGTATATATGAAACATAAACGAATTTTATGTTTAGATGTGAGTCTCATCCCCAAACTCTCTCATTATGTATATGAAAAATTCTACCCACATCCCAGACTGAAATCCCAAACAGTCTGGTCTCAAGAATTTTGGATAAAAGTTATCAATATGTACTTTTCATTCTAGTTTTATATTTTGTTAGTCTTTTGCAGAACTAAATTTCTTGCCTCTTTCTTTTCCTCTATCCTCTCACCTGCACCCAGGAACCAAGGCTGCAGATGAGTCCTGTTACCACAAGAATAAAGATGGATCCAAATATGGATATTGTCATATAGAAAATGACACCCACATTCCCTGTAAAGCAAAGTAGGTGACTTTGTTTGAACCTTCCTGCTCCACAGACTGGGGAAATGGCACACTTCCAGCCCATATTCTGATTTACTCCAGTCAAAGGACAAGAGAATTCTGAACCAAGTATTTTGACATACTTTCATTGAGTGACTACTTTGTGCCACGTTTTGTCTAAATGCTAAGTCTCTTTCGGCAGATGGCACCAAGCATGGTTGTTACAGTAGAGTGGAGGTTGGAGATCAAATACACAGCAGTGAATAGTGCTGGTTGGAAATTTGCCCATGAACTTCCCAGTATACTTTAGCTACCTTTCAATCTACTACTTTTCATTATGAGTCTAGCAGGTAGAAATATTCATCTACCTTGAGGAATAACCAATACTGAGCATGTACAGTTTTATTTAATTTAGCCATGCAATTACATGAAGAAAAGAGTCAGTAAGAGATAAGACTGACAATTTGCCTGAAGAACTTGTTTTGTTTTTAGTTTTATATCCTGCAAAAAAAAAAAAAAAAAATAGAATATTTCAGCAGATGCAATTGAGATTTTTCTTTCCTGTATTTTTTTGATTCTGCAATTGTAAGACGGCTTAGGATTCAAATTATACTAAACTCTTTGTACCAGCTCCAAATTTTAGACATATAAAGTAATTTATAACAAGAGTCTTGAACAAGATCAGTATTTCCCAAAGTTTTCCTGCTGAACACCAATGTTGCTGGATGCCAAATATTAGCAAACAAAACAGAGTTTGAATGTAGGGTCTTCTCTTAGGGGAATCTGGGCCTAAATAACAAATCATGGTATGGAGTCTTTCCTTGGTAGGAACTCTGGGCAGATTCAAAAGATGGAAAATTATGTAAAAGGCACGCCATGTAGGAATGAGAAGGTGATACATAGGTGGTGAGTGAGAAGGAAGTTAGGTAGTTCCATGTTTCCTCTGCAGCCTGTGCACCCACCGTTATCCTGCATAACTGTGTGTAGGGACACTGGGTAGTTTCTACAGCATGAGGCTCCAGGGTCTCATCACCCCACAGCTTGCTCCTCCCAGTCACTGCTTAATCATTCAGCTGCAGTGGAGAGTCAGTCTGGAATGCATTTGCCCATGGCTTTTCTCATATGGTTCTACCTAAACGATTCATGGAAAACACCCTCTCACGTTTAGAGGGAATGACTTTATTTACTTCTTTTTCATATCTGATGGAATTGCTTTCAGAATACTTTTTCACAGTCCTCTGAATTCTGCACAAAGAAATTGCCTCCAATTTTATCGCCTTTGCCTTTGCTTACATTTATTGGTGGTAAATGAATGACTCTGCTGAGCGTTGTGCAGTTTAATCTGCAGATGCAGGGAGACTGTTCTTTTCGTAATCCCACTAATGCAAAATTAGGGGAGCTCAGTTTTGCATGCACCTAACTCTAGTGGAGAATTAAGGGTTTTATCTGTTAGAATTTCTCTGCTCAAGGTCTTAAAAACAAGTATATTACTTTCCCATGATGTTTGGAATCCCTCGTCTATGTATCTTCTAGCATCATCGCACTTACAACCTCTGTTCTCAAGTGTTTCTCTTGGTCTGTGAGGGTTTCTCCAGCTATAACATCCCAATCAGCAGAAAGGAGAAAATACTGACGAGTTGGACATATCTGCTTATTTCAGACAGTCTCCTAGAATCTAGGCTTAAGATTCTGCTTCTTTTCCATTGACTAGAACTTAGGCGACTGGGGAAAATGAGCTCTCCTAGGATCTGGAAAAGGTGTTTCTTTGAGTAACAATATATTTTGCTAATATTTAGGGCTTCTGTTACTGAGGAATGAGAGGAAAATGCATATAAAGTACGAACCACAAGTATCTGCTACAGAGAGAAGCATTATATATTAAATATTGATAGCCACAGAGCTGACCTATTTGTGTAAAACTACAGTTTGAACCCTATAATTGTGGCTTTTTCCTCAGAGACATCATGTGTGGCAAGTTGTTCTGTCAAGGAGGGTCAAGTTATTTGCCCTGGAAAGGATTTATAATATCTTTCCAGACATGTAAACTATTTGATCCTGAAGACACAAGTCAAGGAATAGACATGGTGGCCAATGGAACCAAGTGTGGAAAGAATAAGGCAAGTTGACATTGTGGCTGTCACTCAGAATGTTTTTTGTTTGTTTGTTTTTGGTATGTTTGGCTTGAGCTGTGTTGTTTTGCTTCTCAATTATTAACCACTTGCTTTGTTTCCCAATTATTATATTCATCATGTTTTGATACAATAGCTAGGAATTTGAATTTGAACTACTATAAGCAATTTAAGATATGAGAATGGTAGAGAACCTAGCAGATAGCAAGAACAGGGACTCTTGGGAATATTCCCAAACATTGTGATGACATTTGAAATAATGGCTTACAGACATGATTTCAGGAAAGGTGTGATATTGTCATGGTGGCCATACACAGGTAACACATGTGTTACTCTCCTAGGTTAAGTTTGGAAACCACTGAAAGTGCCACGGTGTGGGATACTGCACTTCAGTTAACAATCTATACATTCATTAAAAGCATAATATTTTCACAATCTCAGGCAGAGGAACTACTTGACTGGGGCCAACATGTGAGCTTTCATAATAAGGTTCATCTCCCATAGAAGGTTAGAGTTCACCTATTTATTGCAGTCATACTACAGGACCCAAGAGTTGCCCTGATTTTCTATTGTTGTAAAACCAATCCCCAAAATATTATCTTATTTTCCAATCTGTTTGAGCTAATTGAAATGCGAACTTATTTGCAAATGAGTCCAAAATTATTTTTGTGGCTCAGCGTTGGTATTGTCTATTAAAAAAATTAGAAAACAGATATAAAAATGCCTATGGAATTGACATGGCCTATGAGTCTTGGAGTCAAAAACATAAATTGAGAAACTTTTAAATTCTACTGATTTGAAGTGAAATCTTAGTGCTAGATTCTATGAGATCCTCATAGCATCTAACCTTCCTTCCCACCGTTTCTTAAAATAGGCACCATCATTAAGTACAAGAAATACCACATGAAGCAGGCAGTCTTTAATTGAATCTTTCAGCTTTCAGATGCTACTTCTTTTAGGTTTTCTAGAAACTTTTAAAGGCCTTAAGATATCTCACAGAGTGGCAGTGCTTGGTCTTCAGGGAGGAGAGACATGTAGACCAAGGCAGAATTTAGGTATCCATGGCTTCCCTGCCATTAAGATCGTCTTAGCATTAGTGTTCAACCCTTAACTTCTTGTAAAGTCACTGTTTCTGAGATATAGAGTGGTTTGGAATTTTTAAAAATAGATGACTGTTTTTTGGTAAACTTTATCCATCTTTTGGGGTTGGCTTAACTAAGGAAAGGGCATGAGCAACAGAGATCAACTCCATTTCCTTGGCTTGTACCCCCATACCTGCCTCCCTATACCTGCCCCCCCATACCTGCCCCACCTGCATTTCCAGAGGAAAGAGGATTGTGTGTCTTTACCTTCTCCCTCGACAATGGCATCCCAGAGCCACTTTAGACAGTGCCTGTCACCTGCCCTCAACTTTATCACCTTCTTACAGAGCAGATGTCATTTCAAAGGCCTATGTTTCTCTACTCTGCTCTTATGATTTGTACCAGTCACACCACTTCCCTTTTTTCTTCTTAGTTACAAAATCTCTCCCCTAAATCATAGACATATAATTGGGTTTTTTAAATTCTTTTTAAAATTTTATTTATTTATTCTACTTAGGTATACATGATAGCAGCGTGCATTTTGATTCATTGTACACAGATGGAGCACAACTTTTCATTTCTCTGGTTGTATGTGATGTAGAATCACAACATACACACAGTCATACATAAAGCTAGGGCTATGATGTCCATCATATTCCACCATCTTTACTGTCCCCTTGCCCCTCCCCCCTCCCACTCTTGTGACCAAAGTTCCTCCATTCTTCCCATGTCCTCCCCCACATTATGGTTCAGCATCCACTTATAATTGGGTTTTGACTGTACAACATGGCTTGTCTTACAGTTCCTGCTGCACTCTAATATCAGTCCCCATACAGTATCAGGCTGCTTCAGGCTAAAATGGACTTCAGCAATCAGGATGTTCATTAATTGAAGCAACTCTAAATCCAGAATACCACACGGTTGATTTGGTGGTACATTGGCACCACCAAGGAGCACATTCCTTTCCTCCTTGCCCCCTGCCGTCTCCAGAATGATGGCATAAATGGTCCAGGAGTACCACCCACTCTCCAGGAAGGAGTGCAGAGGCAGAACACAAGGTTTTCCTGGTATAGCTTTTCTTAGGAGTGAAGAAATTTTTCTTAGAAGCACCTTTCTGGCAGACTTGACATTACCATTTATTGCCCATAATTTTATTACCCATTCTTAAACTAATACTTGACAGGCAACAAGGAATAACCATGGTTGACTTGTGTTCACCTAAATTCACCCTTGGAACTAGGGAAGGTCTCAGTCACCCCAGGAAGCACATGTGGACCCTACATATTCATAAAGTCAGATGTCTGCAGCAAATACCTCCGTCTGCTGTGTGCATGTGAAACAATTCAAATTAGGAGCAGCAGCTTCAACATATTTAGACCTTTTATGTTGAAATATTCCCACTTGCTTTTCACAGTAGAATGCTTTATTCAAATAGAGGAAGCCCAGAGGCACAAAATAAATTAGAGCAGAGCTGCTCTAGGGAAAATGAGTACCAAACTCTGTTCCTGCAGCGCCTCCTAGTGTTCCATGGAGCACAGTGTTCAGAAGAAGGCTTTTGCCCTTCTCAGCCATGCCTGCATTCAGTCTTCCAAAAGCATTTAAGAAGTGCCTATTAGGTGCTTGGGACTAGGTTTTCAAACTTTATGAATTTTGGTGTTCCAAAACTGATAGGTGCTCAATGAACGATAGCAACTCTGATAATAATACAGAGAAATAAGAATGATGTTTTCTTTACATAAATGATTGTTGTTATAATATGGCATGTATTGGGATATCACATGTATTTCCCATAGTAATTTTATTTGGAATAAGTACCTAGTATTAGATGAAGGGCTTAGTTCTGTGCTATTCACCTTATGTGTAGGACTGAAGCTATAGATTGAGGGAAAGATCCGTTAGGAATTAAGCAAAGGAAGGAAGTCATCTTTGAAGAGGGACTTTCCACATGTTTTATTACAAAAAATTTTTTAGGTGCCATCTTCCTCTTTCAGAAAAATACTGTGATTTCTTGAATAGAAAGGTGAGTTTGATACCAATTACAGCAACTAACAGAAGACCAGATTCCACATAGTCAGCTGTTTGCAGAGCTGAAGACACCGGGTTCACATTTTCACGTCCCTTTCAGGTGTGCATGAATGCAGAATGCGTGGACATGGAGAGGACCTACAAGTCCACCAACTGTTCCTCGAAGTGTAAAGGACATGCGGTAAGGTTTGAAATGTGTGGCCTCGAGCTTGCTGAGCCATAGGTAATTTTAAGTCCCTTGCAATGAAGCAGAAGGAATGCTTTCAGGGTTCAAGGGTCACAGTTGAGTGTAGTCGGCCCCTCTGCTACTGAAATGCCTGCAATTCACTCAGACCTTACCAGGCAGGTGAATGGATGCAGCTGGGGGCGGGGGGGTAGGACTGCTGTTTCAGAGTGGGCTTTATTGTGCATGGATGGGGCTTTGGAGTGTGTGCTCAGGCTAGTGGGGAGACTCACAGCACACTTGCCCCTCCAGGTGTGTGACCACGAGCTGCAGTGTCAGTGTGAAGAAGGATGGGCCCCTCCCGACTGCGACGACTCCTCAGTCTTCCGTAGGTGACCTCAGCCCGGGAAGCTACTTTCCTCCTCCAAGCTTTGGTTTTGTTTTATGTAGGACTTCACTGACTCTTCTCTCCTCTTGGGGTTCCTCTTCTATAGAATCCATAATATTAATCACAAGATTTAATATCTTTTAAATCATATTTTCCATAACCCATGTTTTGATTCTTTATACAAAGGAATCTCAAATTTTATATTTGGATTGTTCTAATGTGCCAAATTTTCTTGCTTTTTTTTATGATTCTACTGTCACAGCAGCCATGACTTAATGGATAGATAAAATGATCTCATAACACTCTGTGAGAACACGGTTTATGCTATTTTTGAAAGTTCATTTCTGCCCTCTGAACTCTACCTTCAGGGTAGGTGACCCTTGCTACACAAGGCATTGGATTGATTTGAATGGGCTCAGGTGGGTTCTCTTTGCATTTCTGTGTATGTTGTGCCTACTGAAGCCACTCTGGGCAGAGCCAGTTGTGAGGGCTGCTAATAGGTGAACAGCTCTCCCCACAGACCTTCAGGGTGGGGACTCTGGCCTCTAGCTGCCTTGGTGAGGACTGCTGTGCCCTGAGGAGAGGGCTCTTCCTTGCATTTCCCTCTGGAGACAGCTGCTTTTTCTCAGTGCTCCCTCCCTGTCTGATCTAGAACGGTGTCTACAGCCAGCCTCTGTCCTGCTCCTTGGGTCCCTCCAGGCCTCGCTGCCCTTAGTGAGCAGATCTTGGAGCTTTGACCTGGGACCATGAACCAATCTTCTTTGTACACAGGGGATGGGAACAGAGATGTGGATGGGGATGTGCCTGAATGGACTATCTGCCCCCAAAAGAACAGCCTTTCCTTCTAAAGTTCAGTCTATAGTTTACTGTTTCTGCCTACTCAAGTCCCCTAACTGCCTATCTTTCTAGTGCTTCTAAATATTCATTATTTTTTCTAGTATTCTATGACTTTTATATGTACACATACACATGTACCACATATACACATGTAATGTTTAAATCTGATGAAATATCTCTCTCTTCAGACATTTATCATTTCTGTACGGTAAAAACATTTAGAGTTCCATCTTGCAGCGTTGAGAAATGTGCAATTCCTGATTGTTATGTATTGTCACCCCTCCGTGCACACGCACCCAGAACGTCTTCCTCCTAACTGTGACCTGGTCCCTACTGCTCTGCCTTGCCCTCACCCGCCCTCTCCCCTCTACTCTCCCAGGCCTCTGGGGGACAACTTCTTCCTCTTCGCACATAAGTAGATCGTGCAGTACTTGTCCTTCTGTCCCTGGCTTATTTCACTGATTGATCTTCCCTTCCATCCATACTGTTGATGGATTTTATTCCTTCATTGAAGGAATTTTTTCAATGAAGGATTTTATTCCTTCATTGCTGTTCAGTACAAAGCGCTTATTCACAAGTCAGAGGTCAAAGCAGCTCAGACAATGTAGTTTATCTTTGTGGTGAAAAGAATGTCACCCCACTCAAACCAAAATGTTCCTTTATAGTCTTTGTATCACCAAATATTTATAAGGTTTTTTTTTTTTTTTGGTTCAATTCAAACATAGCAAAGCCCCGTTTCATTCCATATTTTCCTGTTTGGGATGTATATGGAACCTGAAACAAGCAATACATTTGTTTGTGCTTTTTGGTTATTTTTATTATAATTATCAACACTTGTTAATTGTACAGATTAATGGGTTTCACTGAGGGGTTGCCATATGGCTGTGCATGTCCACCCTCCCTCACCTTCTCTCTCCTCTGACCTCCTTCCTGGTTCCTAGCAGTCTTTCTTGTACACTCAGGGCATTTGTTTTATTTTAGTTTCGACATATGAGAGAAAACCTGTGATAACTTTTTCTTTCTGTGTCTGGCTTAATTTGCTTAATGTAACATCTTCTAGTTCCATTCATTTTCTTGCAAATGACAGGATTTTATTCTTCTTTATAGCTGAATAATACACCATGCTGTATGTGTGTGTGTGTATCACATTTAATAATATCACATAAATGTGATATATATATGTATATCTTTGGACATTCATCTGTTGATGGAATCATCAAGGTATGATTCCATACCTTGGCTTTTGTGAATAGTGTTGCCATAAACATGAGTATGCAGATATCTCTTTTGTATGCTGACTTCATTTCCTTGGGATATATACCCAGAGCAGTATAACTGATCAAACAGCAGTTCTATTTTCAGCATTTGTTATTGTTGTTTTGTATTGTTTTTTGTAATAGCCATTCTAACCATGGTAAAATGGAATCTCAATGGAATCTCTAAGTAATTTTGATTTGCGTTTGTTCCTGATGGTTAAAGATATTTAACCATTGAGCATTTTTTCACATATTTCTTAGCCATTTGTATTTCCTCTTCCACGAAGGTCTCTCTTCAGATCATTTGCCATTTATTGACTAGATTATTTGGATTTTGTTGTTGGGTTTTTTGAGTTCTTAGAAATTAATTCTCTGGCAGATAAATGGTTGGCAAACATTTTCCCCATTTGTTCAACTGTCTCTTCACTCTGTTGCTTCCTTTGCTGTGCAGCTTTAAAAAAAAATGTTGTTTTTAGTTATACATGACAGCAGAATGCATTTTGGCATATCATACATACATGGAATATAACTTCCCATTCTTGTGGTTAACCTCACATGATATGGAGTAACACTGGTCATGTATTCTTATATGAACATAGGAAAGTTATGTCCTGGTTTTAATAGCCTTTTCACTGTTGTGATTAAAGTATCCAACCAGCACAACTTAAATTATTTCTGTTCTTATCTCTACTATTTCTGCCATGTTGTTTTGATTATTATGACTTTATAGGATATTTTGAAGTCATATAGTGTAATGCCTTCAATTTTGTTCTTTTTGATCAACATCACTTTGCTACTTGGGTATTTTGTGTGTTGGGGGGGGTTCTATACAAATTTTAGTATTTTTTTCTAATTCTGTGAATAATAAATTTCCCTCATCTTAAGGAGTGTTTTATTTGGCTTTTTAAAAATTCTTTTTAGTGGGAAGGTTGTTCCAAATTTTCTAGACTGCCATTATCAGAATAAAGGAGACTAGATATTCTCTCCAATTTTTTCCATTTTAAACTGAACACCATTTCCTGTTATTATGCTCCTATCTGTCTATGCCCCAACTTTACCTCCAGACCATGTGCCTTCAAATTCAGAATGTCTGTGAAGCCCTGGCAACTTCCTCTTTAGTTCCTCTGATATGTTGCTATTCTGAAAATAGAATTATGATTCCATTTTTAGTTCAAATACATTATTTTTATTCTGAAAGTGTCTAATTGTATCTGACACAAATGCCTATAAGCTTCATTTTCATTTACTTTATTAAAAATACTTTTTGTGGAAGATGGGGAGATTTGAACTGACATCATTGTCTTACCTAAAATTTTACTTCTGAGGTATTTACTTTCATCTGCCAGTGTGCTCACACTTGTGAGCTTTTCTTACATTTATACAATTACACTTTTTTGTTGTTGTTGTTGCTTTTGTTTTGTTTGTTTTTCATATGGGGGACTGAACCCAGGGATGCTCTACCACTGTGCTACATCCCTGAAAAAGAATCTCGCTAAGTTGCTGAGACTCGCCTGGAACTTGCCATCCTCCACCTGAGCTTCCAGAGTAGCTGGGTTTACAGGAGGTGTGCATCCCTGCACCCAGTTACAACAAGCTGTCTCATGGCTGGTTTGCTGGTCTCTGTGATGAGAGCAGTCTCTCTTTGCATCGCTCTTCAGACTTGTGCCTCCTTGGTCTCTTATGATTTCCGGTTATTATAAGAGAAATGAACACTGTAGATAGTAGACATTGTAAAAGAGAAAACATCACATAGACCCAGGAATATTTGTTCAAACCATTCTCTGGTCCACAGGGTCATATAATTTATTTTATGACCAATAATTTCTATATACAACGAACATCAGGAAAACAGTTGTTTGCATCAATTTTATTACTACTATCTCAGCTCCTTATTTGCCACTGAGAAGAATATCATTTCAAGGCTTCATTTTCTTTTGCTGGTTCCATTCCAAGGTAAAGTTTCAAAAGCGTTTCATTTCCACTCTGCCATCCAGAGAAAATGCATTACTCTGCATTTTCTTCTACATGCCAACTCTTCATTTACCTATTACCACAGACATCACCCTTCAAAGAATTCTCAGCGGTGTGATGCTTTTCCTATCTCGTATTAAATGTTTCCTACTGATTTCCCCTTTATTTTCTCTGTATAGATATTAACGCAACAGACATGATCAAAGCACATTTTCATTTTGTTGGTTGTGAGGGATTTCCCAGGGAACACAGGTTTATTTGGGGAGGGAATGCGTGAATGTGTGCACACGGTGAAGACAGGGCTGCTGTGGTGTGGAGATGCAGATCCCACCTGTCCTCTCTGTTGCAGATTTCTCCATTGTGACTGGAGTGCTGTTCCCAGTGGCAGTCATATTTGTGGTGGTTGCTATAGCAATCCGGCACCAAAGTGCCAGAAGAAAGGGGAAGAAAGTTCAGAGGTAAATCTTTATTCTGCTGTGGCCTCTTTAACCCCTACTTCACTTTAAATTTAAACGTTGGAGCCAAACTCTCAATTTTTTAATGTTATTTATTTATTCATTTATTTATTTGTTCTAATTAGGTTTACATGACAGCAGAATGCATTTTGAATCATTGTACACAAATGGAGCACAACTTTTCACTTCTCTGGTTGTACACAGTATAGAGTCACACCATATGTGCAGTCACACATGAACCTAGGGCATTGCTGTCCATCGCATTCCACCATCTTTCCTGCCCCCTTGTCCTATCCTTTCCCTTCACTCCCCTTTGACCAAAGTTCCTCCATTCTTCCCATGCCTCCTCCCACATTATGGATCAGCAACCACTTATAAGAGAGAACATCTGGTCTTTGGTTTTTGGGGATTGGCTTACTTCACTTAGCATGATGTTCTCCAGTCCCATCCATTAACCTGCAAATGCCATAGTTTTATTCTCTTTTAATGTTGAGTAATATTCCATTGTGTGTATATACCATGGTTTCTTTATCCATTCCTTTATCAAAGGGCATCTAATTGGTTCCACAGTTTAGCTATTATGAATTGAGCTGCTCTAAAGATTGAAGTGGCTGCATTACTGTAGTATGCTGTTTTTAAGTCCTTTGGGTATAGACCAAGGAGTAGGATCAAGCTCTCAAATTTGATTGTGGTTTTCTTCACATATGAAGAAATACACATTCATCTTGGACCAGAGGCTGGGTATCTCTTTTACTGGGAAATCCTTCATAGCAGGAAGTATTTTATTCTTCTGTTAGTCACTGTATTTATAATGAATAATAAGAGTGGTATGAACTATCATTATTAAAGGCTGTTGCATTTATTGTAAGAATATAGCATCTAGCAATTACTCATCAGTAACTATATGATAAACATTATGCCAAACCCTTTATACCCACTATCTCATTTAATCCTCACAAGACCTTCATGAAGTTGGTACTGTTATTTCCATCTTATAGATAAAAAGGTGAGGCCTATCAATTCTTACAATCCTACAAGGATTGTTTTGACTGATGTGGAAACAAGCTCAGAGAGGGTAATGAATTTCCTGTCTTTCAGAGTAAGTGATTGGAGCCTAGATCTATCTGGCTTACAAACGTGATCTTGACCAAATAGAATCTTTTTAGCATTCTTAAAAGACTAATTTATTCATTCATAATAATTCTTCAATCAATATTAAATGAATAAAAATAATGAAATAACATGATTCAGATAAAAAATTGATTTTAACACCATTGCTAATAGGCTCTATGGGAAGTGAAAACCAAAATTATTAATGATGGTTCTCAGTTAAAGGACAACTATACAAGAATATTCTGAGGACCTAAGAAAAACCCGGTTAATAACTGGGCATGACATGGAGGGTTATCTTCCATCATTTCCCCAGAGTGCGAAAGGAAGTGCTGTCAATTTATATGATGTGTCTTTGCTTTCAGGTCACTATCTCCCACTGACACCAGGCCACACACGCAGAAGAGTAAACCCCAGATGGTGAAGGCCATTCAACCCCAAGAGGTGAATTCAGGTGGCACTCTGCTTGCCATGGCCCCAGTTTGTGATTTTCTGTACTCTCCTATCCTGAACACATACTTAACACTTCTACTCTGCAGTGTTTTCTCAAATATACCCAAATATGCCTTTTGTTAATGCAAAAGAGGATCCCCAAAATGCAGGGATTATTTGGTTAGGGTTCATGCAATGCAGAGAGTACAGAACAATGCAAAAAGATGCTTCTTTCTGTCTCTTTCTCTTCTGTACTCTAGGTTGATTCCCTGTTCTTTGGACAATGTCCCAATAAATAAAGTGATTCATATTTTTGTATGAAAATATATGTAATATGTATGACCTTTAATGCTCTGGTCATGTTGTACATGTCTAGAGGTTTTAGTTGATGATGGTTAATGATAATAACATTGGTGATCATGTTTCTGATTAAAAGTCTCCTTTGTAGCTCTGGGGAAATACTCCTATAAATCTCCAGCTGAGCCACTATGATTTCCTATCTGGTCCCTTACTATCAATTTAGCTCTAAGCTACCAGACCTTGAGAGGATGATTAACTGGAAGCTGTACTTAGGAAACCAATGGTTTCATTTAAAACTATGATTGTTTATTTGGGGATGAGTTAGATGAATCTGCATGTATCTGCTCTGCTTGTAGAAGGCAGTGGGCCTCTGCTTCTGTTGTGAGTTAGCAGATTCTCTATACCACCCAGACCACCCTCAAGGAGATACTAGTGAAAGACACAACCCACAATGTTCGATTATTTCTTCTGAAGAATGTTGAAATTTGTGGAATATGATATAAAATATAAATTATTCAGCAAAACTTTTTGGAAATATAAAATATGAGGATGTACACCTCTCCATTATATTCCTAGATTTAACTATTAAAGCTGAATCCAAGGTTTGGGAAATTGAATACTCTTTACAAGAAGAATACCAATCTGCTTCATAAAGCATCATTCTTAGTTTGGGCTGATATAACAAAAATGGCATAAACTGAGTGGCTTAAACAACATCTATTTGTCACTGTTCTGGAGGATGGGAAGTTCAAGATGGAGATGCTGGCTGAGTTGGTGTCTGGCAAGAGTCTGCTTCCTGGCTTGTAGACAGCTGCCTTCTCACTTTCTCCTCACATGGTGGGGAAAGACATCATCTCTTTGTGTCTTTTCTTGTAAGGGCATTAGTCCTATCCTGAGATACCTTTGTACCTCCCAAAGGCCCCACTTTCATGTACCATCACATGGGGATTAGGGCTTCAACATATGAAATCATGGGGAGACACAAACACTCAGTCCATAGTAACCATCTTTTATTGTCATTGGTTTATGCCTGAATTATATGTGTGCCCCAACATGAAAGCAACTCATGGGTTTAGAATATTCTCATGGGTAGGTTTATAAATTCTTCATTTATGAAAATAATTTAAATCTTTTCATTAAACGCAACTGTTTTCAAGACCCTATCTTCAAATTAATTTTTGTTTTTGTCTTCTTCCTAGCTAATTACAAAGCCCGATTTTCCACCACCGCCAATTCCTACCTCTGTAACTTCTTCATTCCTTGTAAGTATCAAGTGGTCACTGGTCATTTTTTAAATGTTTCTTGAGCTTATTTGGAATATGGAGTCTAAATCTTTTTTTTTTTTTCGGTACGAGGATTGAACTCAGGGGTACTCAACCACTGACCCACATCCCCAGTTTATTTTATGTTTTATGTAGGGACAGGGTCTTACTGAGTTGTTTAGTGCCTCGCTGTTGCTGAGGCTGGCTTAGAACTCGGGATTCTCCAGTCTCAGCCTCCCTAAGTGCTGGGATTACAGGAATGCACCACGGTGCCCAGCTGGTATCTAAATCTTTGGGCTCTTTACCAGGACTTGTGCTTTGCAGGGTAACCTAACACATCCTAGCACTTTTGTCCTGGAGTATCTCAAAAAGCAAGGCTTATATATTATCTATAAATTCATAAGTATTGGATCTTAATATTGATTGTAATCATTGAAAAGTGATACATCTGTTGTATGAGGTAAATCTTAAAGAATCATTTCTAGATTTTTATACCAGAGAACATAAAGTTTTATTATTTGTGGTACTGTCATTTGTAGGTAGAATAATGCTTATTAGAAATTTTTGTAGAAGGTAGATGTTTTAGTTAGCTTCTTTGCCACTGTGAGTAAAAGTACCAACCAGCACAATTGTAGAGGAGGAAAAGTTTATTTGGGAACTCATGGTTTCAGTGGTCTCAGTCCATGAACAGCAGGCTCCATTCCTTGGGGCTTGAGGTAAGGCTGAACATCATGGCAGAGTGTGTGGCAGAGAGAAGCAGCTCACATGGTGATCAGAGAGCACACAGAGAGACTCCACTCTCTAGGTACGAATATATATCCTATAGCCGTACCCCAATGAACGCTCCTCCAGCCACACCCCACCTGCCTCCACTGACCACTCAGTTAATCTCATCAGGGATTAATCCACTGACTAGGTTAAGGCTATAGCCCAATTATTTCTCCCCCAAACTTTCTTACATTGCCTCATACATGAGTTTTAGGGAACACCGTATCTAAACCATAACAATAGAGTATGAAATTAGATCACAAATTGGCAAACTTGGAATGAAATTCCAGTGTTCATAAACTAAAAAATGGAATTCATTCACTCATCCAATAGTTTCTGAGCATATTATCTCTTATTTGGTACTCTTTTGGGGATACATGAAAAACGTCTAAACTTTAAGTTCCTTTTTTTCTCCAGAAATTTCACAGTTTTTAGCTGAGAGACAAGTCACATACACACAAAACACTTAATTCTTCAAATATTATTGTGCCAAAGTGAGAGATATTATATTAGTCACCTTTTCATCACTGTGACTAAAATACATAAAATACCTAGATACTAAAATACCTAAAATACAAGAATGACTTAGAGAAAGAAAATTTTTTTAATTAGTTTATTCAATTGCATTTCAAGTCATAGTACATATATAGAGCTCAGTTTTTCCATTTCTCTGGTTGCAAACCAGATAAAGTCACACCAATTGTGTCTTCATACATGCACCAAAGGTAGTGATGACGCTCTCAGTCAACCATCATTACTATACCCATTCCCCATTCCCACTCCCCGCATCCCCCATGCCGCATCCAGAAGTCCTCCATTTCTCTTATGTTTCCCATTCCCACTCCCCTTATGTATCAGCATCCACTAATCAGAGAGAACATTCAGCGTTTGGTTTTTTGGGATTGGCTTACTTCACTTAGCATAATGCTTTCTTGTGCTATAGGTGTCTTGTTAAGGAATTCGGGGCCTAACCCCACGTGATGAAGATTTGGACCTACTTTCTCCTCAATTAGACTCAGGGTCTCTGGTCTAATTCCTAGGTCTTTGATCCACTTTGAGTTGAGTTTGTGCATAGTGAGAGATAGGGGTTTAGTTTCATTTTACTGCATATGGATTTCCAGTTTTCCCAGCACCATTTGTTGAAAAGGCTATCTTTTCTCCAATGTCTGTTTTTGGCACCTTTGTCTAGTATGAGATAGTTGTATTTATGTGCATTACTCTCTGTGTCTTCTATTCTGTACCATTGG
>PVHX01002370.1:0-10716 GCA_004024805.1 Geosciurus inauris
TTGGTACTGGGGATTGAACTCAGGGGCACTCGACCACTGAGCCACATCCCCAGCCCTATTTTGTGTTTTATGTAGAGACAGGGTCTCACTGAGTTGCTTAGCACCTCGCCGTTGCTGAGGCTGGCTTTGAACTCGCGATCCTCCTGTCTCAGCCTCCCTAAGTGCTGGGATTACAAGCGTGAGCCACCGCGCCCGGCTTTTCTTTTTTCTTTTGTTTAAAAAGTTCTACTTTTATTGAGCTATAATGGACAAATAAAAATTGTAAGTATTCATGGTATGCAATTTAATTTGATATTGATAAAACATTACTATAATCAAATTGATTAACATATCTATAGTGAAGATATATTTTTTACATGCACTCTGATAATCTCTGATTTTAACTGAGAATTAGAATTTTCTGTTCTTTTCTATAATTACCAATAAAGCTTTTTTAAGTTACCAGTCTAAATATATGTGTTCTATTTATTACTGCATTTTTCTCTTTCCTTTACATTAACTTTTATTATTAGAATCTTTTTATTTTAATTATCTCCAATTATGTATAATCAATTATAAAGTAGTGGGGTCTCTAGGGGCTAATATATAAATTTTTACTTGAATATGCTCTATCTTTAAAAATGGTATGCTATTTTATGTAAAATATAGAAATAAATAATTCTATACCTTTATTCTTTTATTGTCTGATTCTGCCAGATATTCATGTAATTTCATTATTTCATTAATTTCATATAAATCCTGCAAAGCACAATTACTTTTTGCTTCAGTAGTTAATTGTATAATACATTGACTGTCCTATATTTACTTCATTGTGATATCCCCTATCTTCTCCTGTCTTCAGTACCAAGTGTTCACACCCTAGAATTATTTTCTATCACCTAGTAAACTTCCTTAACAAGTATTCAAAATCATTTGTTGATTCTCTGATGATATTTATCTTAAAGTGCTTATTTGGCATTGTTTCAAAACATGTTTTCCTTAACTTGTCTTTGAGCATGTTGGGAATATTATTTTCTTATTTTCTGATCTTAGAGTTTATGGTAAGAAAACTGCAGCAGTTTGGTTTTCCTTTTTACTTTGGTTATAAAGCATCCTTCTCTGTGGATTCTTGCTATTCTTTCTAAGGTTTTCTCTTTGTCACACTGTTTTGAGATTGTACACACCTGCATAATCCAGAGTACTCTTGCTAATTTAAGGTCTAGAAGCTTAACTCTATCTGCAATGTTCCGCTCCTCTATTAATGAAGGAAGTGAAACTGTTAGATTATGGCAGCCATAATCTGATCAGTGGACTAATCCAGTTAAAAAGGAGACTATTGGTAGTTGTAGGCAAGTGGGTCCTGATAGGAGAAGGTGAGTTACTGGGGGGTATGTCCTTGGGACTAAATCTTATTCACCTCCCCCCCTCTGCTGCCATGCTGCATGAGATGAGTAGCTTTTCTCCATTGCACCTTTCAACTAAAATGCTCCACTTTTCTTTGGGCCTAGAGGAATGGAGCTAGCTGACTGTGAACTGAAACACTGAGCCCATGATCCAAAGTAAAACTTTCCCTCTTCAAAGTAGTTCTTTCTTTTTTTTTTGGGTGGGGGGCTACTGGAGATTGAACTCAGGGGCACTCAACCACTAAGCCACATCCCCAGCCCTATTTTGTGTTTTATGTAGAGACAGGGTCTCACTGAGTTGCTTAGCGCCTTGCCATTGCTGAGGCTGGCTTTGAACTCGTGATTCTCCTGTCTCAGCCTCCCAAAGTGCTGGGATTACAGGCTTGCACCATCGTGCCTGGCTTCAAAGTAGTTGAAGCCAGTATGTCAAGTATGTTGGTCACAGTAATGGAAATATGACTAGCAGATAGAATGACACTCACAAGTGTGATCAATACTGTGATCATACCAGACCCTGTGGCTCAGAGCCTTTGAAATTGGTTTGCAAAAGGAATTTGGGAAAGTTTGGAAATGCAGGATGGAGAAGTCTTTCACTGTTGTAAGCAGAGCTTTATTGGCAATTCTGCCATGAGCTCAGAAAACCAGAATAGTAATGTGGACAGCAAAGACTGTGCTCATGAGGCTGCAGAGGCAAATGAAGACCTTAGGGAATTGGAATAAAGGCCATTTGTGTTACATTATGACAAAGAACTTGGCCACATTTTCTTCATGTCCTGAGACTTTGGGTGAGGCTGAATTTTAAAGTAATGGACTAATCAAGCTGGTAGAAGAAATTTCAATACAACACAGCATTCAAGTGGTAGAATTGATATTATTTTCAGCTTTAAACAGGTTTACTGTGAGAAATGGTAGTAGAAAGCAGAGCAGAATAATTTTTAAAACTTGCAATTTGGCCATAAAAGTGTGTGCAAACTGGGGCTAAGGAAGTTATGGTTGTTGAAGAGATTGCAATTACCGAAGAGTTGTTAAGAACTTTTCACAGAGACAGTAGGAAAAATGACTTGAGGATATCTTAGAATTAGAAGACCATACCCATTGCAAGCTCAAAGATGTAGAAATGAAAATTCATGTAGGAGACCTTAGGCTCACCCAACTTGTACAAAGGTGCCTAGAAAACTGTTTTCCCAAGATTTGTTTCCCCTAAGATATGCTTAGCCACATAAGCACTTAGAGGTTAATAAAGCCATGGTTCAAGGTGGCTCAACTACTGCTCAAGCTAGCAGCAACAGACTTTGGTATTGCCAAATGGTGATGACATGGAGAAATGCAAGATGCTGGAAATAGCAGGACCTGGAGAGCTTCCACCAAGATTTAGAAGTAAGGCCTGGGAGGCTAGTCAAAGCTTATCTTGTCCAAAATTTCTATGAGCAGTCCCTAAGAGATTAATGTGGCATAGTGTGAGAAAGAAGTTGAAGCTGTTATGGAAACTACGACTAAGCGATATAAGCAATATCAAGGTCTGGTGAGGAAAGCTGCTGGTTTGCAGATAGAGCCACGCTAAAAGAGAGGCCACACGGACTACAACCAGGAAGGCCAAAGTGGTGGGGCTTCCATTTGGAGATCACATGCCATGCCCAGGTGTCCCAGGTGCCAGATGTAGAGTTAGAGGATTTATCTGTCCATCTGGGTTCTGCTCTTGCTTTGGACTCATCCATTCTTTCTATGTCTCTATTCCTCCCTTTTGAAATGGGAATGTTTACCCTGTTCATTGCATGTCTGGCATGTGAAACTTCCCTTTTCTTATTATAAGGGATCACATCCAAGAGTTTGCTTTGTGTTTTAGATAACACTTTGATTTTGAAGTTTTGGGCAGTGCTAGAACTATTGAGAATAAAGGGACTCTTGAAGATGGACCATATGCATTTTGTGAGGTGGACATGAGTTATTGGGGGCCAGTGTGGAATGTTATGGTTTATATACAAGATATCCCCTCAAAGTTCCTGTCTTATTGCAGAAAGTGAAATGATCAGATTATGAGAGCTGTAAATCAGTGATCTAATCCATTTAATGGATTCACAATTTGAAAAGACCACTGTATTGGGTGGTAGCTGTACACAGGTGGGAGTTCTGGAGGAGGTAGATCACTGAGGGCATGCTCTTGGGGATCATATTTTGTTCTCCTAGGCTCCATCATCTCTCTCCTTCCTGACTGCCAGGAGCTGAGTAGCTTTCCTCCATTGCACTCCTCAGTCATGATGCTTCAACTCACCTTGGGCCCAGAGTAATAGAGCTGGCTGACCATGACCTGGACCTCTGAAATTGTGAACCAAAATAAACTTTCCCTAGATCTAAGTTGTTCCTGCCAAGTGTAAGGGTCACAGAGATGAAATCATGACTAATACATACTATATTTATTACTGAACATCTTAGACCTATGGTTTTATAGTTCCAACACAAGTTGGGAGATTTTTAGAAATTCTTCTTTTTGGTGGGGGGTACCCAGAATGGAACTCAGGAGCACTGGACCACTGAGCCACATCCTCAGCCTTAGTTGTGTTTTATTTAAAGACAGGGTCTCACTGAGTTGCTTAGCGCCTAACTGTTGCCAAGGCTGGTTTTAACTCGCGATTCTCCAGTCTCAGCCTCCCCAAAGTGCTGGGATTACAGGGATTACAGGCATGCTGAAATATTATTATGCTTGTACCTCTTAGTTTGGACCTACAAATGAACGTAAATTGGACCACTTATATGATCTCAGAGTTCAAAGGCACTCATTTTTTTTTGGATCATTTTGTTTAGTACAACTTTAAGTCATCCATCTTTTATTTCCTAGTGTCCAAACTGTCATTAATTCCCTCCAGAGTTTTTTATCTTAAAGGTATTTTTCATTTTTTAAATTCAAATTCAAGCTTTATTTGTCCTCTGTGTTTTTCCACTATGCATATATTGTTCTCTACTTTCTTATAGCTGTATTTTATTTTTTAATATTTTTTTCAGTTGTAGATGAACACAATTCCTTTATTTATTTATGTGGTGCTTAGGATCAAACCCAGTGCCTCACCCATGCGAGGCAAGTGCTCAACTGCTGAGCCACAACCCCAGCCCCTTATAGCTGTATTTTTTATGTTCTAGTACATTAACACTTTTATCTGTTCTGTATGTCCCTCTGTTTCTACAGACTGATTATTTTCCCCATGTTAAGTCATTGTTGATTTTTTTTTCTCTTTTTTTCTTTTTCTTTTCTCTTTTCCTGCTTTGTTTTATTGTATTGGGTGGACTTTTAGAATTTACTGCTGATCTGAATCAACCTGTGAAGCTGGAGCGTTCTGTGGCCTCCACTAAGAGCTCCCTGTGTATTGAAGTGTCTTTCCACTCTAGCTGTAGCAAACAAATCCTTCCAGACCCCTCTGTAAACTCTTATGGTTGTTATGCTGATCCTGTCTAAGTTTTGTTGTTTTGATATCCTGACCTCCTATAGAAGGGGAACTTCTGCTGGGAGGCTCTGGAGCTCATGCCCTCTTCCTTCAACTAACTCTGTGCAATGTCTGATATCCTGACCTAGGATTCCAGACGTGACAACACCCCTGAACTCTGAGCTCTGGTCTCCAGCTCATGGAGTCTGTGGAACTGTGAACTGCAGCCTTAAGAGTTCCCCATTATACATTTTTTCCACTCATTGACTATATTCAGGGCAATGTTTGAAATCTGTTTCAAACTCAACTCATGTATAAACATTAATTAGAGTATAATTTAAACTGGGAGAAAAAATGTTTCTGTGAGCCTTTCATGGTCAATAGTGTTGATGCAAAAATATGTGTATTCCAGTGAAATGGTCTGTTTATATTACAAATACATGTTATTTAGACATGCAAACTGAAATATCTTTAGGTTTCAGCTATGTTGACAATATAAGGCTTTCATATTTTAAAAAAATTGTTTTGGTTGTTTACTTAAAACTATTCTTATAGTAGAAATGAACTTTGAGAGTTTCAGGTCAATACAGTGAGAATAGAACTAAGTATTTTAATTATTTGTTCATTTATTCATTTTTATACTTTACAAATGTCTTTTTTCCCCCCAATTGCTTTAACAACCCACTAGCAGTGGAAGTATGTAAAAGCAGGATGATGTATACATAAACCTGAATGCTCAGAGGCAAGAAGAAAATTAAGGATAAAAATTATAAAAATAGATCATGCTGGTATCTGGAAGGAAATCACAAAAATCATACTTAAAAAAGGTTTAAAATTTTTACAAAATCAAGTAAAGCAATATAAGAATTTTATACTATATTACTTAAGGATTTGCCTTTGTGAGACAATATTTTTTTCCTGTTCTTTTGATTGTATTATTCATCACTTTTTTATATAACAGTGATTAGTTTTATAATATACTTTTAATAGGAGCATGAAAATGTTCGTGGCATGGTTGATATTTATCAAGATGATGACTATTAATGAGGTTTTAGAAGCAGTTTCTGCTTGAAAACTTTGTTGGAAAACTCAGGTGAAACTTTGGGGTTTTTGTCAACCACTCTTAAATTTTGTATATGAATGTGTTTTAAAATTAAGAATAATATCTCATACTGGATTTTGGCTACATGCATTTCAAATATCCTTTCTCTTCTTCTACCTTTATTCTATCCCTTCATGGAACGAAAGATTTGAAATGTGTTAAAATACATTTTCAACATGGTTGGTAGGAATCTTCTGGGAGCCACTATAAAACCAAGACCACTAACAATAATGATTGTAAGCAACAACATTGTGGAAAACCTGCTGAAATATATTTGTGCAAACTCAGACTATAATACACATGTTATAGAAAGCCAGTTGGATGGCACAAAAAGAAAATTGTCCCATCTCATTGCAGTTAAAAAGTTCACTTCTATTTTCAAATTTACAAATGTATTGGACTCTGAGAACACATTAGTTAGATTTCCTCCCAGGATTTTGGATGAGATTCATATAAGTAAGTGTTTCCAATGTTTAAAGTTTATTGAGTTTTGACTAAATTTGTTTCTGCATTTACATTAACATTTTGTATAAAAGAACAATATTAACTATTATGTAGTAAATGTATCCTAGTCATAAAAATCAAGTGAATTATTTAATACTCTGAAAGTGGAAAACAAAATTCTTCTCAACTGCTGGTATACCCTGTTAATGTGCTGCTTAAAGCTGAACATAGATTGTACATGCAGTAAATCCATCCGGGGGTCTTTTGAGCAAATGTTCATTGTTTCTATCATGTACAGGTAAGCATATAAAGATTTCTTCCCATGTACCTTGAATTCTACTACAAACATAAGAAATTGAATAGGTCCAAATAAGAATACACTAATGCATTAGTTTATTGTCCTTGAAAGCATTTGTATGTTATATAGAGTGCAGTAAGATGTTTGGATAAAAATCATTCCAGTGTTGAATCTAGATACCCATAGTTTGTCTACAATAATAATTTTTTTCTAATTCTATTAGAAAATATTTTATCACCTCTGACACTTTATTAAATATATTGAGAGAATAAAGACATACTTTCAATGCGTCTCCATGTAATGAATTCTAAATTGTTATGACAAAGTAATAACATAGGAAGACAAAACAATTTTTACTAAACTAAAGTAACTGACTAAATTCATTAATATTCAATTTTAATATTTTAAAACTGTGTTAATTGCATGCATATGAAGAATAACTACAATTACACTATATCTGATATTCTAATATTCTAACAAAGGTCTTCTTTTCTTTGCAACATTGTTGGGAAAACTGAAAATGAAAGATGAAACCAACTATGTGCTTAAAATGATGTAGCTTCTTTCATAAGAACTGTCAGGGCATAAAAAAGTAGAAAAGTCATATTGGAGTGGATATTTTAAAATACTGAGTTTAATGAAAAAAAAATCAATGTTGATTTTATATCTTTTTTACTCTCCCAAAGTCATAATGCCTACTTAAAAACAGAAAACAGTTTTTTTAGAACACATATGGATTCTAAATGTCCATTTCATCAATACTGATTAGATTTACAGTTTAACTGCAGTTTTTATGGATTTTAGTGGATGATTTTTTTCCATATTTTGTTTCTAGACAAATCTATACAATAGGAATGGTTTTAATCTCATTTTTAGCAGAACAACTACTGCTGTGAAATTTAATTTATTTTTCTTTCTCAAATACTTTTTTCCCTTCAGTTGTAGCAGGCAAAAGTTTTGATATACATGGTATTATAATTCTCAAATATACATCTTCTGTTGAGAATTTCCTTTTCTACTCCCATCTGATGAGACGAGTCACCCTGCTGTGTTAGTATACTTCATGTCTAACTGAATGGTAAGGGCCTTGTCCAACTATGCTGTGGATTCCTGTGTCTTTATGTTTTGCCTGTTAATGGACTTGGATAAGACTCTTGGCTTTCTAATCATAGATGAGCTAGAAGGTTGATCAATGAGGTCACTGCTTGTGGTAGTCTAGGTTCAAGGCAAAAAAATGTAGCTTAATACCGTTCAATAACATCTATTCTACAAGATCACAGACATCTGAAGACGTGAAGTTACCTGGCATTCATGATGTAAATCTTGCTAAGAAAATCTCCACTTATGTCACTATATCCATCTATCTTCTAGATAGTTGTTCCTGACTGGTAAATCACTACTGGAGTTTTCCAAACAATTTGATTTAAGAGAATGTCCAAATAGCTCTAAGTATTAGCTATATATCATACCTCCCTAAATGCCAATGAACTTTAAAAACTAAAGCAAACAAACAAAAACACCACAAACAAGAATGTGACATTGGGAATAATTGGTAATCAGAAATAACTCAATGAGTTCAGCCTTTGGACAACCACTTCAAATAAAATCAGAGACAGAACCAGGAAGGCTCATGGATAGGATGAATAAAGAAGTCAAAATCTTAAATACAACCAGCACTTGATTTACTCACCTCCTGTTTTGCAAAAGAACATTGCAATATCTTGGTGCAAATTCTCAAGGATCTCCACTTATGAGTGCAGGGCAAAGGGTGTCATCAGCAAGCATTTTAAACAAATTCCAGCTGCGATTTGCATCATTCATGATAGGAACATGTAATGCAGAGAACCCAGGTGCCAGTTAGCTGCAGGGGTCTCATGGGACGAGTAGTAGAAAGCTGTGGAGATCATAGAATCCCCTGAAGATAAAAAGCTATAGGTTGATTCTTAAGTGTTTGAAACCCTTATAAAATATAATATGTAAACCAGAGTAACTTGCTTTCACTTTTGCATGTTTCTGTGTGCTGCTAAATCATTTCTGTGTGCTGCTAAGTTTGAAAGCAAATTTCTCCTGGATAAAACAAAACAACAACAACAAAAATATGTTCCAAAACCAAGTTATATGCAACCTGTGAGAAAAACAAAGTTCATTGGTCCATTTTCAATAGATAGTATTTAGCCTTCAATGTAAAATTACTTGAGAAGTAAGAAAATCAGAGGGGAAAGTACAGTGGATAGTTACAAGTCATTAACACCAGAGCGTGTCAAACTAATAGTCCCTTGACAAACTGGAGCTGAGAAGGAAGGCCACCTGAGGAACAGAGATGAACTGCATATGTGCCAGGATGCACTTGCCCCAAGCAAGCCTCTGTCACAACAGAACAAATTCATATCTCATTGCTTTGGTTCCTTTGTTAACCAAAAAAGCAGTTTTGATAGTGGTCATGGGATGAATTTTAATCATAGGACTGAAACATCAGCAAAAATTTCTAGCAGCTAAACATTTCAGCTGTCCATCCTCAAGGGCCAAATTTTCGCGTGCTTCCAACAGCACGTGTCTAAAATATGCCTTGACAATTAAATTCAGCAAATGGTTTGAGCACACAGTGTGTGTTGATCTTGTGCTCTGGCATAGAGAGGATTCTCCAGGCCACCTGGGGGCATGAGATGAATTACTAAGTACTTCCTGCATTTCAGTTTTCACTGAAAGGCAGTATTAATTTCTCTTTTCAACTTACCTAATGTCAATTTTCATTAAATATATACAAAGGGAGCCTTTCAAAGTTTGTATATGAAATGGTAATAACAATTTTGCTTTTCATCACCCTAAAAATCATTTAGATTGATCAGTTATACTTAAATAATGTTCGTGTTCAAAATTCAGCTTTCTATCACAAGTAAAATACCAAAATGTTTCATGTTGCTGACTTGAATATGCATACCCATAGCAGTCAAATAATTGATCAAATTTTAACTCTCTCCATGTGTTTATATTTTTAAATAACTAGTACACTACCAGTAAATACTAACAAGAACCCAAAGTAAACTATCTTAGAAAATAGGGAATTGGAAACCTGACTTCCAGAATGGAGGAGTAAAATATGGTAGACTCCTTCCCAAATGATCATTTAAAGGAGAAAATTATTTAAATGAAAATAATAACGTGAAGATTTTAGAAACTTGCCTAAGGTATACAAAAATGAACAAATAGTACTTTAAACAATCTTGGTGGAAGGAACGTCAGTGCCCCTGGATCCCACTCCATACACCCCCCAGCTCAGCGTGCCAGAAGCTCCTGAACCCCTAGGCCAGGGCAAGGGAGTGTAGAGACCAGGCCACCAGCACTAGTTGCCCCAGCTTCCTATTGCAGAAGCTCTGGTCAGGAGGGTGGGCGAGAGGCCTGAGGCTTCTTTCCCTCTGCCCCTCATCCCTAAGATAGAAAGCTATTCCAGCAATAGGCCAAGGACACAGGACCTTTTGTGCACACGACAGATCTTTCATGCTGGAGCAAGGTCAGAAGACTGGAGTTGCCAATCTCCTTAAGGCAGAGCAGCTGTGTCACACTGAGACTAGATGGCTGCTGTTTGCACACCTGGGTCTTATAAAATGGCATAAAGTCTCCATTCTAGGAGTGAGATGAAGAAGAAGGATGAGGCCGTAGGGATGGAGATTGTGGAGGAGGCATAGCTCAAGCAACTAACTCACCTGAATCAGAGTTGGAAGAAATCCACGCATTAGGCCATTATCAAAACAAGGGAGCTCTCACTCTCACTGGAGAGTAAGCAGGAGAGCACCTGCATTCACTCCTCTTCTGTTGTTAAAACCGAATACCTCAGATTGGAGAATTTGTAAGGATAAAGGTTTACTTGGTTCAGTTTTGGACATTGATGGCTGCATCTGATGAAGGCTTCATATCTGGCAGGAACACACTGCAAAGTCCCAGGGCATCCCATAACAAGAGGGGTGCACGAAAGAGACAGAGCAAAGCCAGCTTTTTTTTTTTTTTTTTTAATTTTAATTTTTATTTATTTTTCTCAAAAGTTGCATTTAAATACATGTTATCAAACATAACAGAAAAAAG